>JAZGTJ010000561.1:0-97202 GCA_036877575.1 Botia almorhae | reverse complement strand
ATTGGTTGTATCCGTACGATCAAAAATGACGGAGCATTTACGTTCATTTACGCGTTATCATGAAGACATGCCTCAAAACGCGCCGGCGCGTTTGTCGACCCCACAGGGTTAACGCACTTTTTCTGTTTATTTAGTGTGAAATGCTCCCACACCTTGGGTGACTTGGGTCGCACGGATTTATCCGCCTCCGCCATGTATCTTTCCTCTACCTCCGCTCGTTTGTTTTATTATTTGTGCTCCGCTCTGTCTATGAGGTGCTGAACTCTGCTAGCATCAGTGCCTCCGCCTCAACTAAACGTTGTTTTAATAATCAAATGTCTCCGCGTCGCGCGACACAACGAATCGATTATGAAATCGATTATGAATTCGTTGTTGCAGCCCTAAATCAGAGGAAGGTTAAGTTTAAAATTAAAACGTTTAAATGTAATATATTTTTCTCCTGCTCCTTATTTTAACTGGGTCATAAAAAAATCAATAATTATCGATATCGACCGATATGAAACACTGATATCGCGATACAGTTTTCAGCCATATCGCCCAGCCCTACCGTTATGCTGTTTCTAGGGTGTTGTGTGTGGTTGCTATGGTGTTTTGGATGGATGCACTCCTATGTCTCTATGATATTCAGGTCTCTACATATGGCTTGAGTGTAGGCCTGCGCGCCACTGAAGAAAAATGCAATATGTAAAAACGTGCTTAATAATGCAATAGATAAGATGAGACCGCTTTACATTTGTAAAATCTATTTAAATTATATTAATATATATGTTGATAAATGACAATTATATAACCAACATATGTTTTACATTCTTTCTGGGGGAAAAAGCATTACTACAACTTCTTAAAAGTAATAGGCATGTTTTACGGTAGGCGCATACACAAACACACATAAGTATCATTCAAGTACCAGTCTCTCCGCTATCTGTATCAACCTAAAACTATATATAACTTTTACGCATTTTATATCATTTCATTTGATTAAGCAGCCCTACATGAGGGCCTCATTTGATGTAAATTTGTGGGACTTTGTAGCTATTTAACTCATTGGCTAGATAACTAAATTAACTACCACCACACCTCTCTTTAACAAATCGCTATATACAAATTGAGCTCATCCAGCACAAATGGTGCTGGATGAGTTATGCACCAAAGTTTAATACTTCAGGTCAAAGAACTGAATAAATGCCTAATACAAAGTACAAGCAATATTAATAACATCAAAATCTTAAGGCTGCATGCAACTGTAGCATTAACAACTGTAGCATGTAACATCATAATTAAAGCACTCTGGTTAATAACAAAGAAAAAAAAGCTACATTAACCTCTTCAACATTAATTTCATTGCAATAAAAGAGGAGTTGACGAAAGGCACATTTATTACATTCATTTGCTGAAATCTGGATTCTTAAGAAGCCATGAAGTTAATTGCCTGTTGGTTTTGCTTCAGTAATTCTTATAAAGTGTTGCACATTGTCACTTTCATTTACCAACTAAAGGCGCACAGTGGGGAAGCCAGTTGTACCGATAAGAGAATAGAGCTGTTCTTTCTGTCCTTCTGTCTTAAACACACTCACAAACACATGCACACGCACACATAAATAATTCTCTCCCCTCACACACTCTCTCTCTCCGTTACTCTGACCTTTTCAAATAGGCTGGTCAATAAGGAGAGACACATCCTGAATACCAACAGCACCCTAAAAGCGATAATCCTAAAATGGCTTAAAAGATACGGACACAAAGTGTGGAGAATTTGCTTTAGCTGCTTTGCTATTTTGGAAAATGTAGACACTGGCCTTGGGGGGGAAAAGGGAGATTAAATATATGAACTTGAAGGCTGAACGTTTCTACGTTTCTCAACTTTTGCCAGACCGTGGCACACTGGCCGCTTACCTGTTTCAGTTTGTAGTCTGTAACGTGGGCCAGAGAACTTTCCAGAATCTTCCTGCTGGAGAGAACGTCCAGTGCCGGAGCGTGAGATTTGCGAGAGGAAGCTTGAGATTGTGCCTTCAGGGATGGGGTGAGAGGAGGCGGCTTGGGGGAGGAGGAAAGAGGGAGGGGTTTCGGAGGGGAGGGGACTGACAGAGGCTTGGGGGAGGAGCATAAAGAAAGAGGTTGATGAGAGGAAGTGAGGGGCTTTGCAGAGGCTGTAGGAGTTTTGGGAGAAGAGGTAAGGTGCTGTGGGGAACATTTAGGTGAAACTTCTCGGCGCGACTGCGCAAGCAATGCTAATGGTTTTGCGCTGGCTGCCAGACCAGTGGATTGGATGACGCTGGTGTGAAGGGGTCTTTCCTTAGGCTTGTTGCTTGGCAGGGAGAGCCCAGAGGACTGAGACAGTGCTGGAGAGGGTGAAGAGCGATGCAGGTGCACTGGAAGAGAGGGTTCGAGTGGTGCACCGCGCTGCAGGCCTCCACGGAAGTCCTGGGCCTCTGCTAGCCTGCTCCTTTCCTTCTTACTGAGGCCAGGGTTTGGCGTCACAATCTGGGTAAACAAGAAAGAGAAAAGACCAAGACATCAGTTGTCGTAGCAATATAACTTAATATATAATTAAATTATAATATATAACTTGCATGATTGCCAGGTTTCCTGCAGACAGAAAATGGCAATGCTAGCAGTTGCATGCTCTACCAGTTTAGCTACAGGACAAATTTTATACATATACACATGACTTCTGCTATGTCATTTAACAGGAAAGTTTATCCAATAAATCCTACTGGGTTAAAGTTGATTTTGTGTCCAGACCTTTAACCACCTTTATGCAACACCACCCCAAATACTAACATTCTATAATAAACATCTTACTTTCATTTTCTTCTTCTTCTGTCGTTCCTTTTCTGAATCCGACTCCTCGCTGTCTTTACTCTGGTCATCTTCGTCATCATCATCATCTTCCTCTCCGAGATCGTCGATGTCGCTGCTGCTCACCCCATCGCTATCGGAATCCAGCGATGATCCAGATTCACTCTCGCTCACAGCAGAACCCTCAACCGGTTTCTTACGGCCTTTCTGCATTGATCAACACACGTCAATCATGAGTCATCTCATAAAACAATCATCTCAACAATCATCTCCATGTGTGTATCAAATAAACGACAAATAAACGTCATGGTGTGGTTATGCGTGTTTTTGACCGTACGATGCATGTCGCGTGTTGTGATGTCATACCTTCTCTTTAGTTTTCTGCGAGGGTTTCTCCTGAAGCTCCCCTGTGCTGTTGCTATGGCGACTGGTCTTGCGGTCGCGGGCTTTGGCGTTGGACGTCCGGCTGTGCTCTGGGGGCCGGAGTGCGGGGGAGGGGGACGCAGCAGCCGAAACGGTTCCTTTAGCCACAGAGGGAGAGAGAGAACGGCCGTTCACAGCTCCGTTCACACCTGCACTCAAAATAGTTTACACCAACCAGATCAGATGATCCGTCAAAATGTACAATTGCAGTTTGTAGTAACATACAACATATGTGCGTGTGGTTGTATTCATTCAAACACCAAAGGTATCACAAGGTTTTTAATATTAAATGGTAGTTTCATATTCCATGTCTTTATCAATGATTTCTGGAACAAAAGTACAGAAGAAGCTGCAGAAGATCTCAGCTGCTTGCTGAATTTCATGCTGGAGGCAAGAGCTCAAGGCGATGATTACTGTGAGTACACTAGCCTGAAGGCTACATTACTCCTACATTACTTTTGTTTAATTTTAGGTCTGCCTCAAAGTCAGAGCTGCATTCAGATGTATACTAAGGTTGTAGGTATTCATACCTTTGGAGGCCTGGCTGCTCTTGCTGGGGGTTTTGGATGTGTACGGATTGGCCTCGTGGTTGTGAAGGGGTGGGGCAAACATTGGGGGCAGGCCAAGAAAAGGCGGGAAGAAGGCAGGAGGACTCCGCCCATGAGCCTCTGCTGCCCTCCACCATTCTGAGGAAAGAGAGAAAATAACCTTACCGTGAGGCAGGACCAAAATCTTACAGTGACGATGCAGTTAAAGAATGTAAGGTTTAAGGTTTATTTTAGCTAAAAGAAAATATTTAAACTTTCATTATTTTTGGTATTCAGTGGCATTTTTTAATTGCTCAGATGCTTAAAAATGCATTTAGACATGAACATTTTTAAAGAACAAATAAAGTTTTGCATTCCTGAAAAATCACTTTACATATGTGACCCGTGCTGGCAAAACGAACAAATTTTCAAAAGTAAGTTCTTGTTATTTGCACATTCTATGTTGTCCTATACTTGTCTGAACAGGAGAAGAGAGCAGAAAAACAGCAATTTTGCGTTGTTAAAACAAAGGAAAGATTTAGAAAGGTACTTTTAGAAAACATACAAATAAAGATATTTTAGATGTTTAACTGCTATTTGGAGCATTGGGACCACTAGACAAGAGCTTAATGAACAAATATTTGACATTTTTCACTTGTTTTGCCTGTAGCTCATAATTAGCCTGTGCACATTCTGACACGGGTCACATATACTCTTTTTGTGAGAATATTTAATATTTTTATTTAATTTATGACAATTTATTATACAGAGTTGTATCTACTGCAACTGAAAATGTATTCATATTTGTGCATGTCTGAAAAATGGTAATTCTGGGTAATATTGGAACAACACTTTTTTTAAATAAATGTTTAAAATGAAAAGGAAGGTTTTGTTTTCTTGGTCAAAACATTTGTACAATTCATGACCTACATTTCATGACCTTATCTTTGTTGTGCAGTTTATCAGACAGTGTTGTGAATTAATCATTTAATTAAATAAAAATAAAAAACCCTACATTACTAAAATGTTTACAGAGAATATGCTAATTACATATAGAAAATATAGCTGCAAGCAGCGATGTGGGGCCAAGTCCCTGATGGGTCTTAAAACGCAATGCAGAGCCAGAAGAACAAAAACAGCAGAAATAGAACGTACATGAAAAACAGACAGGTTCAGAAGTACAGGCGAGATTGAACCCAAAATGTATAGACGTTTAGTTAACTTTACACACATATAGTCCAAACTGATATAGCATACTAAACAACATTACGTGCCATGCTGGTTTCGAACCCACATTCTGACAGATTCTGGGCCAAGAGTCGCCGCGAAATAACAATACTGTTCCTTTCAAAACAGCCTCTATCAAAATGAGCAGTCTTAATGTAAGATAAGGAAACGTAAGATAAGGAACGTGATGATCATGGTGAGAGGAATCAGATGTTTTAAGTTTATTTTTTGTGGATCAAATGTTGTAGACATTTAAAAGGTGAATTTTTAAACTGGTGCTGGTGCTGTAGAGTTGCTCCTAGAGACCTCAAAGTTAGACAGATTACTTTTAAGGACCACCACTACAAGTGTGCCAAATTTCATAGAAGAATACGAACAATTCCAGTAGGGGCTACAGCTTAAACCAGAATAATATCATTAATCAGAAAATGATGTGTATGTTGTTAAATCGCATTCTCGGTGGATACAGCCATGTACATTGCATATGCACACATACCTGAGAAAGCTCCTAGTTGCGGGTGAGCAGCGAGGGCTGCAGAGACCCCCAGTCCTCCTAGACCCCCAAACTCAGGACGGGCCGGGGAGAGCAGGCCAAAAGCTGGGTGAGCCATGAGCGGGTACGCGCTGGGCAGAGAGGTCACCGAGCTGACGCTGAAGGGCTGGTCATTTCCCGTCAAGCCAAACAAAGGACCTGCCCAAATCAAACACACCCATATTATTACATCACATTATCAGCACACATACATCAGAACCTCTCTCACAGCATTTAAATTCCTGTTTTAAGTGAAATCTAAATTCCCACCAATTACATAATGTCACAACGCAGCAATAACCACATTCCTGCACACAGAAAGGATTTCACAGGATTCTGGCTATGCAAATCAGATATGAAGATTCCCAGATCACCCTGACTAAGGCTAAAACAGGCTAAACAAAACCTTGCACACACTGTTTTCCAGGATAGTGGAGAATGGCTGCGATTAGATCCAACGACACAGGGCTGACGTGAGCATACGAGCGTGTTTGAGAGGGAAGCGTCATGAATGCTTAGTTGAGACAGTTTGATGGCTGTTAATGTTAATGTAATCACAGGCTTTTTGACAGTATTTGATTAATAACTATGATCAGAACAAATGAAAGTCTCGGCGTGTGAGAGATAGAAGACAGGGAGGGGGGGTCTGGGGGGGAAGACGCCCAAGATGCTCCTGTATCCTCTGCAACGCCCTGATATCACGACACCCTTGCCGGGCTCGATAAATCACTTCAGTCTCTTGTTTGACATTGCGCAGGCTCCTGGTAAGCGCATAAACACAGTGCTCTTCGTAAATAATCATCGTCGTCATAACGATTGTATTCCTTTTCCAGGATCGATCAGTTCTGGCAGCACTGGTGCTGGGCATTGTCTCCTTTAGGAGTCAGATGTAATTTCTAAGCCGCATATTTCATGCAAATTCAATTTCCATTAGGGAGCGCAGGAAAAAAAAGGCTCGAGCGCGCCGTTCCGCCAGCGCAGCACCGCGCCAGCTCACACACACGCAGCAAGAAAAGTGATGATGGGAAATGCAGGATTTTTGCAGACAGCTCAAACTCCTGGAGGGACGGTGAGGAAGTGAGGGCCTTGACTTTGCTGTCGTTTTTATGTGAGGAAGGAAGAGCGTAGCGTTTTTGCGTAGGTCTTAATTTCTTTCCCTGAAGTCCACTTACAACATTAGCCAAGGTTTCTCGCACCAAAAGGAGTCGTAATTTAGTTTACATGATAATTTTTTCCACCCTCTTTCTGATCTGTGTAATTAAATGGGCTGTGTTTGCTAAAACAGTTTATAGACTGCCCCAACAAACACCCCAAAATTCCAGACAACTGGAATATTGGTATGTGTTAAACAGTGTGAATAGGCCAGGTTAATGCTGATTGGATATAATTATGTATGCCATTATGTAAACACAAGCAGTGATATATTAATGTGCTCCTGGTTGTGACGCAGTGTTTCCTACAGTTATGGTAAAGGGACAGCAACACTGTTTTATTAAAATATTGTACATGGAAATCTTTAATATTTTTTAAAACGGGCTCATAAACTGGTTAGTTTGTTTTATGAACATACTATTCTGTTTTCACGTGCAGTCAACAACCTCCAGTATCAAAACAACCAGGGGAATCCTGTTTTCCATGATATGTCCTCATTTAATTAAAGCTCTCATTTGGGAAAAATAGTTCTCTAGCTTGAGGCTTCTTCTTTGTCTTCCACACACAAACCACATGTACGCTGCTAAATGTACAGCCAGCATGTTTTGAGGTTCATCCTGATACGGTGACGACAGAGGACAAAATGAAGGAGACTGAGGAGACTGAAGATAAATGAAAGGAAATATTCCCCCAAAAGACCATCAACCGCCCCTGCTGGCACACATGTGGGCACACACACAAACACACACAGTGGCAGAAACACCAGTTTCATATTAATGCGCTTTCAGCCGACAATAATTAAATCAGCTTCTGAGAGGAGCAGAGCAGAATTACCGGATTACCTGATATCCTTCTTATTTTATCTACCCCCCTCCCAAATACACCTTCTAGTGTTCTCCATCTTCTGACACACCGAGCCATCTTGAGGAGCAGCACTGTCCCTCCCCACCTGGCTTTCCGCTCTCTTATGTGGGCTGCGGCGGAAGCCGATTAATGTGGCCTCCGTTTGCATCAATCACATCTCTGCAGACAGATCTGACAGCCGACTTAATTGTCTGTGTGTCTGAGGGGGACGGCGAGAGAAAGTGCGAACATGTGGCCGCCGTTTGTTCAGAGAGAGGTTAAAATATTCTCTGTTTAAGCCCAGATGCACCTCGTTCTCAACCCGAACATCATCTCTCACTCCGGCACACTTGTAGGCTGGTGATTTGGTGGGACAAAGTGTTAATTGCATTTAAAGTGGTAATGATAGAACTGTAAGAACCTGTCGAGGGATAGTCTCATTCTGAGCGTTAATCAGCTCAACTAGGGCTAAATTATTGAGGTTTTCTGTCTGTTTAAAGTAAAATCACTTAATAATGAGTCACTCTTTTCCCTGAGTTTTGTGTCTTTAAGCAATATCACATGAGCATGGGGCTAGAATCAGCCGTGCCCATATTTAGCACAACAGCACTTCTACTCTTACAACGGTTAAACAATCAGTTAAAAGTAACAGACATTTTTTTGGGTTATTTCTGCCATCAAAAATAGTTCTAAATATGGCAAAGTAAAATCAAGCAGTGAATTTCTGTGCAGTGAATGCTGTTAAACATTCCATAAATATTAACACTCCTGGATCACTTTCCCTTATCAAGTTCGTGTACCAGAACAAACAATTGTATAACACAGACAATTTCACCAGAATGGTTTTGAAAATTTTGCAGGCCAAACATGAATCTGCTTCATCCACATAAGCATCACGGCTCTAACCACCACTCAGACTTAGTTCTTACAAGGAAATGGGCAGTTTTGGTGATGTAAATGTTATTTCTGTGAAAACAGAACAACAAACAGAGTTGATGAGTACTTCAACCCCACTTTTGGAAGGTACTTGAATTTCAGGAGTGGGAAGACAGATGCAGGAATTATATATTCAAACAACCAAAACGACGCAAGAGGAAGAAAAGGTCTCCCTTCAGCGTGACACCTCTCGTCGGCCCCGTGAGGAGGAGAGCCGTGCAGAATATCAACTGTTAATGACAGTCTCATCAGATGACAGAGCCAAAAAAATCATAAAACAGCACAGACTGAGCAAATGACAAACAGGAAAGAGTCAGTGGAGCCTTTCAAACTTCACTGTTTTTTTTGGAGAGGGTATTTCAGAGTGTGTGGAAAGATGGAAGGAAAGCAGTGTTATTGTGCATGTGCGTTCATGTGTGTGTGTGTGTGTGTGTGTGTGTGTGTGAAGGAAGGTTGGAGAGTGAGACGACAGCAGTATTAACAAAGGCCTGGTTAATTGGTTGAGATTCATTAATGCAGCAGCTTTTCAATTTGCAGCCAAAACTGTGAGTGCTAAATCCTGGACGGTGTTTTCACATGCTGAACAATGAGTCTGTAATTACGACAGGAGCAAGTCGGTGGCTTTCTTCAGCACTGACTGCGCCAAAGAAAGAACATAACACACGAGGGAGGGGGGAGAGATGCTTTATCAGACAGTAAGAGCACGGACAGCTAAAAAAACATTCGTATTTTGAAGTAATACTTCCGTTGAATATGAAAATTCTGTCATTGTTTAAAGTGTCATCATGCAGGCGTCTTAAGATGCAGTTTAAAACCTTTTTTACTTGACACGTTGTGTTAAAAATGCAGCGCTCATGATATGACGCGCTTCATAAACAGCAAGACGCATCGCAACAATCAAGCTAACAAATAAAACATCAGTTTCGCGCATGTTTCGCACGTAGACCAATAAATAAAAAAAATTAACTTGGACAACCTGAAACCTAAAATAGCGACTAGTGCTGTTAATCTTCAGAAATGTATGAAATATTCCAAAGAAGCACCATGAAGGGAATCCATAACACTTGTGTGCTATTGTCAAAGTCTTTTTAAACTGTAAAAGCTTCCACCACAGCTTTCAAATCTCATTTGCAATTTTGTTCAGCAGTTTATTGTAAATGAGGTGGAACAACATTGGTTCTGGTGTCACTGAGGTCAAACCTCAAAGAGAGCCATAAAAAAATATATAATTTCATAAAATTTTGAATATACTGCAAAAATTGTATGCAATACTTCTATGATGTTAATATGGTGCTTTTGTGACATTTTCTTACCTCAGCATCCCCAGTTCCTATTCCCCTTTTTATTGTAAAGAAGAACAAAGTAAATGACAACATTTGTATTAGATTTTTCTTGCTAACTATTCCTTTAACTGAGCTCTGAGACACTCAGGCCTTATCAGAGGAGCCTCAAACAACAGAAAAGATTTGCTCTTCTTTAGATGTCACTAAAAGAAACGATGCTGCATCAGACAGGAAGAGAGGTCCCTGATGACATCAGTCTCCGGTCTGCCGCCAACCACGCAGTCTAAACTAGCAGACGTGTTCAAAGCGCCCCAGTGCGACATGTGACGGTGTGTGTGTGTGTGTGTGTAAAAGAGCTGGGATGTGTGACTGTGTGAGATTTGACTGAGCACTTTTCAGACTGTAACAATAAGCAAGCCTTGCATCAGGCCATGAAAGACTGCGTGAATGCGTGTATATTCTTACCGCATGTGTTGAGCGAGGCCGTGGCTCCGTGGTTCAGGCTGCTCTTGGCATTAGAGGCTGTTGAAGAAGAGGAGGAAGAGGAAGCTGACGATGCAGAGGTGGTGGCGTGGACGGAGAGCGGGGTGGAGGAAGGCGAGGCCAGCCGTTCTCCAGACTCCATATCTGTCAACCACAATTCAATCGATAATTAGAGCGAGCTCACAAGCACATACACACACACAGCCTGCCACTCTTTCTTTCACAAGTCACTTAGCATGAACAATATTTCTATTTAACACTAGGTCTTCACACACACACACACACACACACATCTGCTAGTAAAACGCAACAATCCCGCGAGCATATTCTGCAGCGTTAACTACCCGTTTGGGCAGAGAGGTGGTTCGGGTTGTCACATTAACTGTTCATTCACTGATAAGATGCCCTTCTTATCTGAGAAACGACATTATTGCGCATTGCATTGTGGGTAGTGGGTGCCATGTTTTACGGCAGGATATTAGTATATCAGGATATTAGTATTAAACAATAAAAAACATGAACGATGATGAAACGTAAGATTCTATACAGAGAAAATCTCAACAGAGAAGCAGAGGAACAGTATATATCATAAAAATAGTATCAAAATATATCTTAAGAAATTAATGGACTCCATCGTACAAACTTTTACGTTTACTTACAGCCTTGTTATCTGTGTTCTTAACACTTGAATGTTATGTCTTTCACCTGTTGTATTTGTAAGTTCTGTTAGGAAAATGAAAAATGAAAACCTATTTAACTAGTTTACTTAATGTCTTGATATCAGCGTTCATAATATTTGAGGGTCACACCGCCACTTTACATTTTTACATCCAGAATTAAAGTACTTTTTGTTATTTACTATAGTAACAGGTGGTGTGCCACACGAATATCGATGTTCATACTAGACATTGTGTTTTATGTCATGTTTTACGTTTGATAACAATCCATTTGAGATCTGTTTTAATATGTTTTAGCAGTAAACAAACATTAGTAGACAAACATCTACTGTCAAAACTACACAGTATAGATATCACCACTGCCGTGTCGTTTTTATCCTCCATAGGGCAGAAAAGAAAGAGACTAACACGGTCTCGCACTTTCCACATGCACGCGCACACACACACACAAGTGAACAGCGCGCTGATTTACAAGACTATTCACAGCCATTTTTACACAGCGTAAAACAAGCCTTCTCACACTTGATGTGCTTAACAGCCAAATTATGCCTTTAACTGTTTCTGTGGAGATTTCACAGTTTGGAGAAACGCATATTAAAGACAGGCGCACAAACTAGCGCACACGCAGCCTGCATACCCACGCACAAACCCGCAAGCGTTCTCCAATGTCTTTATCACCCACCAAACGCGCTATATTCCTGCGTACTGTAATGAAAATACGATTAGCAGTTGTTAGCATGAGATTTATTGGATCTTTATGGAAAGAATAAGATTTCTGGAGACACATAAACTGTCTGACAGTGTGTATTTAATATTTCAAAAACTCGAGCTTGGCCACATATCCTTTCCACATGGATACTAATCTCACGACAAGATTCCACTGTATAAAGCGTTAAGGAACGCCACAGTGTGCCACACATGCTTTTGGTATTCTGTCATTATATATAAACACTCGTTGCCCGTCCCCTGAGCTGCTGTTCTTGTTGTGTCTCTCTGCTACACACACTGATTAAATCTCAGGAATGGAAACGTCCACGGAATTTCAACTAACAGCTCTCACCCATGAGCAATGCTGATAGACCAACACACACACACACACACACACACTAAAAGTGTCTGCATATTGGCGTAAACAGTGACAGAGGCCACAATCTAACACTGCGGTTGTTAGCACCCCCACCCCTTTCTCCCTCCACCTGTCCTTCACTCTCTGGTCTTCTGGGTCATCTCTATACCTCTGCGTCTAACTATTTTTCCCTGAATTTACTGTGCTCTCCAAAGGTCAAAGGTCACCAGGTTGTAACCCTGCCAACCCAAGTTCATGGCAGGTTACTCTGAATGAATGCTAGATTGAAATTCCATCCTGGGTAACCTCCAAAACACTGCCTCTTAGAAAACTGACTGATTTATGTATTCTTATTCCTTTCTTTAACAAAGTCAAAACACACATTATTCACCGATTTAATCTTTGTGTTAGCACGTCTCATCTTTATCTAAATGGGGTAAAAGCATACACTTCTATTGGCATTTATTAATAATCATTTCTCGGGGTAAATGCAAACCTAAAACCCCTAAGGACAATACTTTTAATATTAACAATAAAACATCTTTAGAGAGAATTACATTGTCTACCTCTTTCCAGCTAGTCACTGATTACCTTAAACATCAACGGTAACAGGCAAGGGCCTCAAAATAATTCATAACAACAACCATGATTACCACAATAATGGTATGCTTGGGTATTTAAGGATCCAATCCTGACTTAATTATCAGAAATTAAAACAGCTTTAGCATCAGAATTAGTCTGATTTTATAGCTAATTAGCCATCTTCCACTGTGTCACTGGAAGGCAGGCATCGTAATCTCCATGTGCTGCGTAATTAATTTGACTTGGTGCACGCGGCCAATGAGATTGTTGGAAAAACAGCAGGTCCCAGATCCTGCGAATGAGTGAATCATATGTTAATCATGATCCGAGCTCTTTGTGTGATATGTTTAGCCTGTGCAATATGGATGGCACATCTGAATCTTCCGTTGGCCGGGAGAGATGCGAACTCCATTCATGTGAACGTGCAGCCGGAGAGAGACACTACATAAAGCTGTGTGTTATTTAATTTAACCCGAAAATCAATCATACACTCCTGAGGCAGTGAAATATACTGCTGAGATTGCTGTGTTTGGGAGAGTGTGTAAGTAACTGTGCATGTGTGCATTTGAGCGTGTGCATAAAATTCCGAGCGAGAGGCAGGGCGCAGGGTAGTGTTGATTTTTATTCGTAATGTGTCTGTGCGTAGGTCAGAATTTGACTTAATTGGGGAGAAGGACGTTAAAAAAACTCCTGCATTGTGCAGACCAGCCAACAATCTAAACGTGCAAAAAGGTTTAAGTGAAGCTTATGTTTTATATAAAAATTGTAATTAGCTCAGTTTAAAAACAATGGAAGTTTGAAAAAGTAATCATAGAATCAGTGTGTGTGTGTGTGTGTGTATGTGTGTGTGTGACCCACACTTCTCACTTGTTATGGCCGTGGTAACAGATGGCCAATGCTAGCCACGCTAATCTGCCAACAGAGTCATCAGCATGGATCAGTGCTAATCAGAGCGCGCCAACAACAGTACGGACACAAAGACTCCATTTTCTTCAACCAACACAAGCTCAGCACACACCCACTGATGCTGCAGCAGGCCGGTGCCCTGCGGCAGGGGAACAGTGACCTTTAACCCCATATCACTGTTAATTCTCTGCACTATCAGGCTGCAGCAGCCAACACGCTCATTCCTACAACCAGCACGAGGCGAGTACACAGGACACCTGCATCAAGATGCAGAATTTATGCTGTTTCCTGTGCATGCACACACGCACGGCTAAACAGATAAGTAGAGGGTGTGAGATTCTAGTTAACGAGTGTCCAAATACATCCATCTCTGCCGGCCCTTCTGAGTCAATGATTGGCTGCGGCGCTGCGACACCATTGGCTAGAGCAGTTTCCTGAAGCATGAGATGGCTCCGCTTGTCACAAGACACAGTTGCTTGGTGACACTGGCAGTCACACCATCGTCAGCGTCCCAGGATGCACAGAGGGAGAAGGAGAGTGAGTGAGCATGTGCACCAGTGTGTTCAAAACACCAGTCTCTAAACCAGAGAAGTGAAGAGGGGGGGGGACTGTAAAAAGAAATGATATGTGGGTGATGACCTTTACAAAGAGGTGTGGGATTCACCTTTTTTTCCTTGAGCTGTCTCAGTCATGAGTGAGAAGGTATTAGATTTTACACGTGTGTGTGTGTGTGCGTGTGTGTGCCCTGCCACGCAGATGAATAATCTAGAGCTCTTTAAGTAAAATAGGGTGGCAGGGTCGAGCTGATAAAATTGATTTCCTTGGGCTAAAAGCTGCCCGTTTCAATGCGGCTCTGTGCAGGCGTGTCTTTTCGCGCAAAGGTGGAAATTCTGTGAGCCAGAGCGTCCACTTCATCCTAACACAAATAGACAGATACCATTGATCATGTCAATACACCTTTCCACCATGACGAACGCCACGCTTGTACTTCACAGAGCACCTTAATCCACAGCAAATCTGGATGAGAATGTGATTTAAAGCCATAATGTGTGTGTGTGTGTGTGTCTTTGCGTGTTATGAGTAACCAGAGACCAGCAGCTCAACCCACACCCAAACAAAGGCCCGTGACAGATGGTGGAAAGATGCATGCTGGGATACTTCGGCCTATCATCCGTGAGCTGTTTTGTGGTCCAATGAGAAGTTACCAGATCCGCTTCCACAGCAACACTGATCAGCAGATATACCGAGCGGATCGTCTGCCCAAACAATGCCACACAAACAATGCAAAGTGAGACCTGATAGACACACACACAAAACGTCTCTCTGCCCTACAAGGGCACATCCTGTACACAGCTCATCCCAAAGTTAATAAGCATGTCTGTGGGTGTTAATGGGAGAATTATTTTGGGATTAATTTTTACCCTCTTTCTGTGAGCAAATCTGTCTTTCTTCTGGTGTGAAATGGCGGATGGATGAGGCATGTGAATGCTTTTACCCTCTCTCATGATCTCTGCACTTAGATTCAACTGGAGTATCACACACATTCCTTTAGACTGACTGCCACGGACACACACACAACAGAAGCCGCTAGTCAGACCCACATAGAGTAACTGAAGTGTGTATGAAGCAGTCAGCAGCTTTACATGGAAGAATAAATTACAGAAAAAGCCCTAACACAGACACAGACACACACACACGCACACACACACACACACACACACACACACACACACACACACACACACACACACAGAGTTGTCAGAGTGATCTATTACGACAGTTTTTCCCTATTCCTCCTTTCAAATGAAGTCAGGAACTAACACATCCTTTCAAATTAACACGTTCTGCAAGTATGTAGTTTAGCACGTATGTATACATTATACATTATAGATTATACAATATACATTAAGCTTTGGTGCTCATGTGGGCAAGGCAAGATCGAATCTGACTTGCAACAATTCCTAATGCTGTTGTTCTATTGCACACTTCAATAAGTCAATACTTCGATTAGTTCTATTTGGAAGAAAGTGCTTTACCTAATAAATGTCAAACATTTTCAATGCATTTTCCATTGATTATTTAGCAGTTATATGGGCTTTACAGTATTTCTGCAGCTTGCACATAATCAAGGCTCTCACATATTAAAATGACAAGCTCTGTCACTGCCGTTTACCCCCTCCTCACTCCACTGTTTCCTGTTCTCACTATACTACTTTAAAATATTAAAAAAAGACTTGACAGTCATCCCAGTTTTGGAACAACCCACAGTATTTTACTTTTAAAACATCCACAGACCACAACAAGCCAAAAGATGAATGTGAGTTTTTTAACTGCATTCCTACTTACTTCAAGATACCTCAGCACATGACCTCTGTTACAAAACATGACTGTGATGCCAAGATAATCAGCACACCACTCATCAACTGGACGTGCAAGCTGATTGGTCCATTCTGAGAAGCGTAGTTTCCCACCGGATCCACTGGCATTCTCTGACCTCCATAAGATCCCAGCGGGACCATTGAGGATCATTAGATGTTTGGCTTGCCACAGCAGACAAAGTGTGTGCGTGTGAGAGACGGAGTCTGTTTTTAGCTTAAATAAAGTGTGCACCCTGTCTACACTGACAGCAGGCAATGCGATGTGACAAAACTGGATCACTCTAGTTTTTGGTAAAAACTACTGATCTAGTTCTATCGTGTCACGTCGCTTGCAGTGTAGACAAGCTTAAAGTGTGAGAGAGAGAGTGTGTGTGTGTGGAAGAGAGAGAGAAATTCTGTCCTTCACTGAAGCCCATTTCTTATTCACTCCAGAGGCAGAAGATCCGGAGAAAACCGGATATATTTAGACACTCCATTACAGAGAGATCTGTGTGTGTGAGACATGCTCAATGTCCCTATGCCATCTCCATTACACAAACACATTCTGCAAAATACACACAAATGCATGCATTCGAAAGTATGTCCTTTCGCTCGCTCTCTTTCTTTCTCTCTCTCTCTCTCTCTCACACACACACACACACACACACACACACACACAAACACACAGGATGTTACACACGCTTCATCCAGTAATATTTACAGTGGCTGAAGACAGACACACTCATGCAAATGGATTTAATATATACACTCACTTTCACATTACAACACACACAACAGACAGAAACATAATTACACTACACACAGTCACATCACTTCAGTTCTTCCCTCCATCAACACACTGATCTATACCTGTATTACCATCATAAACATGATTTACAGCTCCACAAAAGAGGAACACACATCCTGCCCTCCCTTTGTCTCATCTTGTGTGTGTGTGCGCGTTTACACTGACAGAAGCGTAAAGCTGATGAGAAAATCCATCTCCTGTTTGGAGAGACACAGCAGAAATACCTTCTATTGATCACTGCAAAAAACCATCAGCTACAAAAACAATTCTGATTGGCGAGACAGTCATGCAGTTCCGCACCACTCTCACTGTAGATGCTGTAACGTGTGTGTGTGTGCGTGTGTGTGCGTGTGTGTGTTTGACAGTGTCTAGCTCTAGGGATGATTTAAACATTCAAAAGAGAGTAAAATCTGCATGTCAGTGCAATAACACAAGAGTCATCATATTTCTACATAGAGTGATGGAAGTGACGTTTCATAAACGTGTGTGAGAGACAGAGGGAGGGAGAGAGAGAGAGAGAGAGAGAGGGAGCGAGAACATGGAAAAAGGCAGCAATTAATAAGTTATAGATTGGTTCTTTGAATAACTCTGCATTATTCATTATGAGGTTATGATGATAACTGTGAAATTAGATATTCATTTTCAGCTAAAGAGAGGGAAAGATATGAGAAAGAGAGAGAAGAGAGAGAGAGGGGGGGAGGGTTTGGGGTGATGTGTTTCTGGTGCCAGCCCCTAAACAAAATGGAAACAGGAGGACACACTTCAGTCCCCATAAACTACACACACACACAATTATATTATCATCATAAGATTCAATTTGACAATTTAATTTAAAATGTCTATGATGTTTTTAAACTGGTGCTGTATGTACCCCTTTACTCTAATGAAACATGCTGTTCATGTTATCACAACATGATTTGTGAAGTCCCAAAGAGCATCTGTGTGTTTTAATAACAGGAAATCTGACTTTTTAAACAAAACAATTACCATGATCAGTGTCAGGTATCTGCTGACATTTGATAAGTGACCTAGAAAAAGTGCTCAGAAATTTCTTTTTTTAAATATTTAAATTGTATTTTTCAACATCCAGAACATTCTGAGACATGTATCAGATTTTTGGTGTAGTAGCGCCTTATAGTAGTAATAGCCTTTAAATAGAGATGAATTTAAAAACAACTTTTCCTAAATGGTTTTTACCATGTATTCAGCACAGCACAACTGTGAGCACTAAGTAAAGAGCTGCCACTAAAAATATGAAAATTAACAAGAAACAAAGACATCTAGATCAGAACTGGCTCAAGCACTTTTAGTTTTAAATCCTGGCCGTCTTTTGTTCTTGGTCTCACCCTGTCTCTCTCACTCTTTGTTTTCTCTCTCTCTCTCTCTCTCTCTCTCTCTCTGCCCTCCAGGCTTAATCCGGACCCGTCTAACTGTCTGCCTAATTTTAGCTTAAAACGCACACTGAAGTTTCCTGCTCCTCTCTGTGCATCACACCCGTCATATGATCCTCTTATTCAGCCGTGACCTCCTCAGACAAACCTGTCTGAAAACAGCCGGCATCTGAGCGCCCAAAACCGCCTCACTGCCGCCCATCTTTGAGCCCGCGCTTCCTCTACTGCACCGGCAGCCTTCCAGAGAATTCTCCAAGTGCCAGGACGAACACATGGCGACAACCGAAACAGTATTTCAAGGCGATTACGATTACCGCTCGCTCTGGCAACAAACAGGCGACGGATTACGTTGTTACTGATGCACTTTTGATCCTGATCTTTATAACAAAGGTGGGTTAAGCCACAGAAACTGCATGGAATCTCGTGCATATGTATAGAAACACACACATGCCTACAACCTACAACTAATCTGCTAGGACTAACTGGATTCCGTGGGTCTACTGTGGGCTGTCAATCACTGGTGTGTGGGCGGAGTCAGTTTCAGGGGTGAGGGCAGATGTGGGCAGGATATGATGACATAGCAAAGGACTACAGGCAGGCGGGCGGGTGGGTGGGTGTGTGGACGGGCAGTGTGCGGGCGGGGGCTTCAAGGCCAAGGGGCCCGTGGAGAGTCTGATCTGTAGACCTTCCCAGGCCCTGGATTACACCGCAGCCCACCCGTTTGCATCAGCCTCCCACCCTCGCAAGAAAGAGAGAGAAGCTGACAGGAAAGAAAAAATAAAAAGGAGCAAGAGGGGGCAGAATGGACAAAAATACTAGGGTGGGTTCCAAAACCTAGCAAACTGTCTCACTGTCTGCTCCCATGATCTACATAGGCAGCAGGTCTACATGCCACACAAATAATTCAATACAAGCGATACAAGGAGAATGACACCATATTCTAATGGGCATAAATATGAAGCATGCAATGCATTCTGGGATTGCCCTTTTGGGGAAACATACATGCCACTGTGTCTTAAAGTTTTGTCAGATTGAGGCATCTTCTGTTTTTGAAGCGCACCTATACTGCTTTACAATGCTGTTTTCAGAGGTTGCTCCCTAGGTTCTGGAACAGATCCATAATAAGAGCAGATAAGACTGGTTGCTGTATTTTTTTCTGCTATAGAGCTATTCTAAGGATTGGAGAAGAACAGGAATAGTGAACTCCAGTAAAGCTAACAAGGCCATCCCAAATGCTTCATTGACACACCAAATAGCAGGAGTGAAGATGTAATGACCTGAATGGAGAGATCAGGCTAAAAAAGTCTAGCTGAGATAGAGAGATCACATTAAACACGTAGCAGTGCCGAGAAGGTGTAGTGGCCTCGCAGTGTATTTGTGTGTAATGAGCTTACGTTCTGTTGTCCTAGCTAAATAAAGCCTGCAGGCACCATCTCTCTCTCCCAGACTTCCATCCACCTCTCCCCTCCACCTAGAATGCTGTCATTGTTTTTCCTTGTTCTTTTTAGTACAGGGATTCTTCCTTTAGTTAACGTAATGGCATAATTAGGCGTTCATTTAAAGCGATAGTCTTCATTTAGCTTTATGTATTCTCTCTTCGAGCGCCTTTTGCATGGCTAGTTCCTTTCCCAACAGAAAGCCAATTATGTGAAGTTTATGTGACTTTGTCAGCCAAATATAGGCAAGAGCGCTTGTCGCTGATGATAACATGCATGAGTCATAATGTGTGCGTGAATGTGTGTGTACGAGTGTGTGTAGTTACAAAGAAATGAGATGAACATTTATTGTTTACTTATGTACGGCTTAGAGAAAAATGACTCTTACACACCGTCCTTTAAATACTTTTTTGATCAAGCTCTCCGCTGTGAAAGATCTATTTCTTGTCCAGTGGGTCAAAGGTCACTGACAGCCAGTCTGCCTTGGAGCAGAAGGGCAGAGTTGGAATCTGATTGGCCGGCTCATTGTCTGCCTGTAACAATGACCTGCTGCCCCAAAACCTGCTTCATCTCAACCCATTTATCCTGGACACAGATTCCGGTTATTTTTTATTCAAGACAGAGGAAATCTATCAGCCACGGAGCGCTTTCAACACACGGAATCAGTTAAAAGCACCCTGGAGTGCAGACGCACGCACACGCGCACACACACGCAGCAGGTGAGCAGCCAGCTGTCATATCCGCATGCCTTGTCCAGGGAACATCGCTCTGACATTTCAGGAGCAGCACAGACAGCAGAGCAGAGCTGTGTGAAATGGCGGCGTAAGCGTGATCTTCAGATACACACACACACACACACGCTGGATTTAAGAGTTTGAAATGGCGACTGGACTGCCATCTCTTCACAATCCCTTAAACCCACACACACATCCACACACTAACACACTCTCAGACTTCTCTCGATATTATCTCCCCTGATTAGCATAATCTAATCAATTTCACAAAATTGTCTTTTAATTACCAGGAGCTTCTTCGGTGTGAAGCTCCCAGAGGGCAGAGGAGGAGTAAGATGTTTGGGCCCCCCCTCAATGGTTCACTCACACCTGCTCTCTGCCTTAAATTTCTTTGCAAAACGTAACTGAAAACAACAGCATTACCGTAATGCGGTTTGATTTGTTAAATGGTAGCTAAAAATACTCCTGGACCAATTACAAATCTATTTCTAAAAAGATTTTCTACTTTAACACAATTTATGGTCATTCAATCACTCTTTGTTTGTTTATGAGATTTTGAAGTGTTTACAGGCAGAGACTAATGACTAAAAGTCAGGCTGTAAACACGCTCTTAATAAAACTAGCCCTGTGTAGCAGTGAGTAATCACGGCTGATCCTGCCAGTTTGCTTCTCTGTGTGTGTGCGTGTGTGTGTGTGAGATTGTGTATGTGTACTTTGTCCGTGTGGGAAATGATTAACATCCAATGACTCACGGCCCCAACAATAACACACAGAGGTAAGGCAACACACACACAAACACGTAAAAATCTAGGCCACATATTTTGACAACACACTGCCCGCATCCACCTTGTTCTCCTGTGAAAACTAAAAACCACAGTGCACGATGCGATGAAGCCGTTTGTGCTCGAATACACGAACGTTAATGAGAGAAGGTTTGTCTGAACAAACTCAAGTGAAAACTCGACTGACCGTCTCTCTCCTGGGAGAAATCGGTTGTCCTCGGGGAGCGCTTGCTCAAACAGTGGGCTGTGTAGCTCGGTTGTGAAGTTTATCGCGTGTGTTTCATCATAAATCTCTGAGGGAGTGACACTTTATTTGTAACCTTCAACCTACATTCATGTCTGTCAAATTATAGAAATTCATCAGCCACTGTTGCTTTGAAATCTTTCACCCGTTTCATGTTTTAAATAATGGTTTGTCAAAATTAGCACAACTTTGATTTCAGCCTGATACTAAAATAACAGTAAAAAAAAAACTATAACGTCTGTCTTTAGCAATATCATTAATACAGAGAACTCTTATCACTGCTGTGCACCGTCTGAATGACAGCTGCCTGCTTTCGAACGGTTGCATGTGGATTTGTGTGCATTCTCTGTAAAGAGATGAATGGTTAAATGTATGATGTGGTCTAAATACCCAATATATCAGAAAAATTAACAACCCAGCAATTTTTAAAAAAGAGAAAAGCCAGCACTGTTCCTAATTTATTCCTATTAAAAGTAACAATTTGATTATTTCATTTAGAAACATTTAAAGGCTACGCCATTGTTTCTATTTTAAAGATAAAACAATAATATAAATATTAACAAATTAAATTAAGGGGTGCGTTTAGTTGCATATTAGCCTTTGCCGGTCCGAAGAAGTCAGGGGTATTATGACAGCCCAAATTTTATGAATCAATACAAATACCCAGGGCCATAAAGATAAATTTACAGGGTTTGGGACATTTTTATGGGTCGGCCCCCTCTTTACTGAGCCAAATGAGTAGATTATACATAGAAGACTTAACTAGGTCCCCATCATCACAGGACAGCATTCCTGGATGCTCAATACCAATTTCCACACCACAGCAGAATGTAACATCAAGTTAAACACACTCCATAAATAATAGAGTGAACAAACAAAGAATGGTATGTAAACTTTGTAAACAAGTATTTCTCAAAAGATTTCACAAGAAGTGAACATTGCATAATGTTTTACAAGATGTCTATTTATTAATGTAAACAATAATAAATTTAACAAAAATTATTTGGTATCTACTAAAGTACCAGTATGTTTGGCTGTAATAGGATCGGGAAATGTTGCAAGCTGAACCACTAGGCCACAGCACTGAGAACGATTTTGTCCTTCAGTGATACACTCAAATCTCCTACAGTGCTAAAAACAAACGAGCAGGGAAAAATCAGAGCAAGGTCAATATAATCCAAAAATAATTTTACACTGAGCTTCGTCTGCAGCACAAAAAGTGAAAAAAAGAGAAACAGACAGAAAATCAAAAGAAATAGAGAGTTTCATCTCTGATTACTCGTCGTCCTTCCGCCCATAAACTCCTTCCTCTCTCTCATCTGATCTGATCATTTCAGTCCCTCACACCTGCCACACACAGATGTGGACACAGCCACCAATTCAAGCTTAAGAGACAGAGAGAGAATAAATAAATCAGCTGCACGTGACAACGGAACGGAGAAATGAAATGCTCACGCTCTTTAAAAACACACAGCATGCAGAGGAATAACCATGCTTAGATTGTGTCCAGCTATACAGTTTTGATAAGCAGCTGTCGGTGAGATAGCGAGACATCTAGAATTCACTTTCAGGAATAACACGCTCTCTGCTGTGTGTTCCACGCCATGAGCGCTTACTGTCGGTCTGTTTTATCTGTTTCCGAACGAATGAATCCAATCTAAACCGAATCCTGAAGCAAACAAACCCCACTCAGAATCAATTCTGGGTGATGGGAGGTTATAGAAAGTGTTAAACTCTGGCCAGGCCAAAAACACTCTTCCAAACAGCTACATTTGTAATCCTATGCGCTTAACATATGATACAAAGTAAGTAGCCATTTAGCGGACAATTTTATTTATTATTTATGAGTCCATATCAACACAAGAATCACATCTGTCAATCATTAACTAGAACTAGTTCATGGATTGTCCCTTGCCGGCCTCGAACCTGCAACCTAGCTCTGATTTTTAATCACTATGGCACGTCACTGCAATGTAAACAAACCTGAAGGGCATGTGTAAAACCCAAACTGTAATATTTAGCAGAGATATTTTGTTCAAAGTGACTTACAGTTCACTAATTACAGCCAGAGTCTCGCTGGAGCAACCTAAGGTTAAAAACTTTGCTGAAGGCTAAAATGGCCACAGAGCCGGACTGTGGCTTTCCTGTTCTTGTTATGTGCTAGGGATGAACTTGCTTCCATTCTGCTTTTAGAAAGCGTGACACATGTAACGACTTGTGTGGGGTTAAACCAGGAAATGTACATTTTTACATCAACCGTTTCTTAACATGACTGCTACTAAGCACTCAGGGAACACCCTGTATAGCATGAAAATATTATACATACACACCCACAAAAAGTGCGGTATATAGCAGAGCACACTGTGGTAGGTATCCTGGTGTATCCCACAATGCAATGTGCTTTTCGCATCACTTTTAGCTTTCCTTCAGTTTAGTTTTCTTTCACTAATGGATTACTAGTGATTTATATTACTAATGATACATTTTTACACACTTGAATTACTTTTAAAAAGATTAAATTGATTGATGAACTCGTGTAACAGTGTAATTCTGTTTAAAATGTTTATCATTACATACTGCTTTATGCTTCATACATACTATTTACAAAAACAGCAGGCAGTACACAGTACACACTGCAGTATTCAGTAAGCTGTAGGCTAGTATTCCATTTCAAACACAGCCAGGGTTCATCCGACTTTACTTAACATAGACTCTTCAGTGTCTTCTCTCTCTCTCGCTCACTCTTTCTCTCTCTGAGCTTTTTAGCTATTCTTTAAACATTCATTAACATTGAGCCGTCCCACAGCCAAATGCTGTGCTCAGTCTTTAGAATGTTCAGAGAGGTCACCGACCCCTGAGGAGACGGAATCGAATAATGTTTCCATTTCTGTCCTTTCAGCCAATCAGGTGAGAGGGGGGGTGGGAGGAAGGAGAGGAGGGGAGGGGCAGCACACATCCTTCACGCCTCACTCACAACCAGGAAGACAGCCTGCAGAGATACAGAGAGAGAGAGAAAACACAGCCGTCTCTCTCTCCCTCGCCCGGCTCACGTATCCTGACATTCCAATCTCTTCGGAGCGAGAACAACAAACGCACTGTCATCCTTGTGGAGGCGGCCATCTTTGAGAGCTGAGAGTGTGTGTCTGCCATTACAGATGATCGGATCAGTGGAAGAGCGCAGGTCACTGTTTGTTTGGAGTGTAATATTACCCGATACCCTTACACCAAACCACAGCGGCTGCGCACACAAACACACACTCCTCTTCCAATATGGACCTGTATGATGCATTTGATTGAAGCATCCTGATGTAGTGTAATGAATGTAATAAACTGTAGTGGTAAAATTAGCTGATGATTTAAATCCTTAATGGTCTCCTAAATCACCTGTGTGAGTCTTAATGACAGACAAAGAGTCAGATCTCACACACGCACATACATGCAAACACACACACAGCGTGCTTCTCTCATGATGTACCTGTAAATGTTCTCTGTTTAAACATTCTGTTCATGTTGATCCTTTCAAGACACTATCAGAGAACACGACACGACAAATCACACACACACACACACACACACACACACACACACACACACACAGCTTATTCATGTATCCTGCTTTGATTGTGACAGAGTGTTTAGTCTCTGTACTTTTGACACAGAATGACTAACATGTGTTTACACACATTATCTTATTTTCCTAAAAGGTTTAATACATTTTAAAATAAAATATATACTTCAGGGATTTTTGCACATTTTGCACAAATGATTTTGGCAGATGCTTTAATTTAATGTGACATAACAGTGCATTCAAGCAAAACTACATTTTGTTACCCATGATCTTGCTACAGCGACATTGCTAGCATCATGCTCTACCAGGATACAGTACAGAATGTACCAGATGTCCGCAGGTGTCCCCAACATGGTGCTTTTGTCACATTTAGCTAACTTCTGTTGACATTTTTTCCCCATAGTATAGCTAAACACACACACTTGTGGAACTTTCACTTGTGACCGCAGGTCGATTCTGCACTTCCTGTGCTGTTACAATGCTGCAAAATCACTGAGAAACTGTGTGTATTTCCCCACGCACACAGACACATACTGGCGCGGTCTGTTGCCTGCGTGCACGCACGCACGCACACACACACACACACACGCACACACACACAGGTACTTCAGCCCTATGAAGCAACAGGCAATCACTTTTAAACAACACAGACTCTAAACTCTCTGCACTACTTAAAGGAAAAGTGTTTCAGTTTGTTGAATGTGGCTGCATCTGACAGTCTCTCTCGCTCTCTCTCTCTCCTCAGCACTAAAACACATGCACTGACAGACACTCTAGCATGTGCTCTCTCAATAGCAGATGGCTGGATGCAATCTGCGCCTCTCCTGCAAAAGATATCAACAGCCCAATGTGACTGTCTGGAGCTGTTCGGGAGGCTCAACCCCTCTAAAAAATCTGGGGCGTGTTTTTTTTTATTTCAATTTATAATAAAGTTTGAGATTAAAAAACAGAAGCAAAGTAAATAAAGAAAAATGCAAAGTAAATTAAAAGAAACAAATAAAAAAACTTGGGTCACTAATGTAGGGAAATCTGTAACACTGACCACTCCTTTGTACGAAAGGTCAAATTTCCTGCTTCCATAAAAGACCACAAGAGGCTCTTTGGAACGTTCTCAAATCATGCTGTGGCAACATGGATCATGAGGTTCTGCACAAACTTGTAGAATCTATGCCAACTCGAGTGCATGATGTCACTAAAGCAAAAGCAGCACATACCAAATACTAAGAACTAAATAAATGTGTCAATTTTCAAATCTTTCAATTAAATGATATTGATAATACATTTTGAAATGTAACAATATTATTTAAAATAGAAGGATTTTCAACGGTGGTCTTAGACTTTAGGACCCCAATGTGACTGTACATTCGTGTTTGACTGTCCCCCCCACATTTAGCTTGTGTCTATTTGGTTGTGCTTGATGTACTTTCCTGAAATCATCCAGCCAACGGCAATTTCCACACAATTTTGTCTGTTCCCACCTGTGAATTTGTTCGAGTGTGTGACTAACCTTTAGTCAGAGCGGGCGAGAGTTTGAGCGCTCTCTTATTTCTCAAACAAAAATGTGTGTTTTGCCTGAAAGCAAATAACGCGCTGGTTTTCTCAGTGTGTGGCTGTTATGTGCTTTTCGTTGTCAAACTCTAAACCACCCTCAATTTGATCAGCTTCATTGTGATTCACAATAAATGTGGGATAAAAAAATTATGATTTTATTTCTTCCCGGATCACTCCGATCTCTCTCTCTGATGGATATGACAGAGTAATATCCGTATGGAAAGTGTAACGTTCATATTTCAAATGACTCCATAATCCACGCAGAATAACAGAGATGGGCTGCAATAGCCATCAAATCATTAGCCCAGAGAGAAAGAGAGAAAGAGAGAGAGAGAGAGTGTAAGAGATAATCCGTCCTGACTGTTTCCTGTGAAAACAGATGGAAAAACATGAGTCTTTTTTTCCTGTGCCTGGTCGGCTATTAATACCTCTGAGACACACACACACACACACACACACACACACACACACACAGACACAGATCTCTATATTCACCAGAGACCAAGCAGAGCTCAAAAGTCCTGTTATACAACCTTAGATTGGCT
Source organism: Botia almorhae (assembly GCA_036877575.1). NCBI lineage: Eukaryota > Metazoa > Chordata > Actinopteri > Cypriniformes > Botiidae > Botia > Botia almorhae. Next base: position 70,350 of record JAZGTJ010000561.1, on the reverse strand, counting down.
ATACACACACTTGTCGTCAATACAACACACACACACACACACATTCACAAGCACTAACATCAAATCCTTATTTCACACACTTCACCATAACTCTAAACACACACACACACACACTCATTTCTATGCCTTACTGGGACTTTCCATAGACATAATGACTTTTATACTGTACAAACTGTATATTCTATCCCCTAACCCTCACCCCAACCCTCACAGAAACCTTTCTGCATTTTTACATTAAAAAAAGCATCATTTAGTATGTTTCATAATCAGTTTCCCTCGTGGGGACCACTGGCTTGTCCCCACAATGTAGGTGTGTGTGACTTTTACCAACCTTGTGGGGACAGTGGTAGAAAAACATGTATATACACACACACACACACACACACACACACACACACACACACACAGAAACAGCAGACTGAAAAAGCAACACACTCACACACACAGATCAAGACAAAGACAGGCATTTGGTTACAATTAAACATGTCACAGACACAAAACCAGAGGCAAACACATTAAACCCTCCCTCTCCACACAAGGCCCCCATCTATAGTGAATGACAACGCGCTAAATGCTTTTAATTGCCATTAACTGAATCTGAAAAGAAACAGGGAAAAACCTCATAAAATGGTTTGTTTGTCCTTAAGGCTGCTGTTAAAAATCCAAACGTTTTTGTCCAAACCTACGGGCGGCGCGGATGCAATATTCATTTTGCTGCAGGAGAACAATCCATGCATAACAATGAGATTTGCTAATGAAATCAACCATCAACCTGCAATACATACATATTAAAGCAGCTTGCGCTGTCACCCGCTTTGTGCATCGTTTGTTCCTGCTGCCGTCTCGTTCGTCTCTATCTCCTCCTCTTTTAGCGACCTTTCTATCTCAAGCTCACCTTGAGTTTTAATAGCTGTATTAACACAAAATGATGATCACACATTTTCAGTTTTTTGACCTGTGCGACCCACACACACACACACACACACACACACACCTGCGATAAGCAAGTACAATCCTAGTGAACTGTGAACGTACTGACGTAATTGAGAAAGATGTGACAATATCTACTCATGTTTGCTAAACCAGAAACAAGAATTTACACAGTAAACTATTATAATAACGCCTGATTTTACCTTGTTTTCAGTACCAACACAAGTACCAACAAGTGCCAACATTAAATAATCATCAGTATTGGTATATCCTGACAGACAGACAGATATAATGCCGTTTTAAAATGATTTAAAATGATGAATATTAATTTTTTTAAATATTCCAGCACAGAGAGATAGAGAGGGACAGACAGAAAAAGAGAGACAGCAAGAGGGAGAGAAGGAGTGTGTGAATGGCCATTTCTCCCTGCTGACACAGCCTCCATCTGCCACTGAGCCGTGCAGAGAGGCACAGCGAGAGAGAGAGAGAGAGAGAGAGAGAGAGAGAGAGAGAGAGGAGTAAAGGGGAGGAGGAAGAAATGAAGGGAAAGAAAGAAGCAGTGCTGGTGTGGTGAAGGAGAGGGAGCGCTCACGCTCACCTTGGTGTCACCTCTGCTGAGCTGAACGGAATGATGGGATAGGTAGAGACACAAAGACGCTCTGCCCTCACTCTCTCTCCCACACACACACACACACACACACACACTCACACCTCTCTTCTTTGAGCTCCGTCTCTTTTCTGCTCGCTCACACACACGCAGGGTAACGGCACAATCTGTGATCACTGGAGCTTTTTGAGCCAGATATTGTCTCTGGGGGATTTGCACACACGTATACAAACAGGTGCACACACACACACACACACACACACAAACCTACACTCACTGTCTCGTGAGATCCCTGTCTCCTCTCTTAAAACACACTCACACACTCTGGAATCCGCACACAAACAGACACACAAAATAGGGCAAGCGGAGAGATTTGACGCATTTCTAAACACACACACACACACAGAGAGCCCGAGGGCAGGGTTTGAAATGAGAGGCAGCGTTTTAAAGAGCTCGCTGAATTCCACCTGTGATTAGTGTGGCTTCAGGGCTGATGGATCACGGCGGACACATTTCACTCGCTCACTGCTTATCTCTCTTTCCATCCCTCTTTTTCTCTCGTCTCTTCTTCCCTCCCTCACTCTCATCCCACCTCTGATTTTTCCCTTTTCTTCTCGCGTCAGCCCTTTAAATCCTCTCTCCTCACATCGACATCTACACTAATGCTCCTCCATATTTTCTTTCCCTGGCTCTCTCTTTCTCTCTCGCTCTCTCTGTGTGCTGGTAGGGAATGACCCAGCAGCTGGGTCCTCTGGAACGGACCAATAAAATACTAAATATGTCCCTGCACATCACCCACGCACAGACACAAGCCCCCCTCTTTGCCTGGACCATCTGCACGCCAAACCATCCGTCCCTCCCCCTGACACTCAAGACTCCTGTGAGCTGTAAACAATAGCCAGATATGACGACAAACTGCTCTTGTATCTGCAGCTCTGAACTGCTGACCTGATTAGTGAATTTTCGGAGCACTGGCCGATAACCATACCCGCTCTGCAAACTGACAAACGTTGTTTCCCCTTTTGAACAGCTTCAAAATCTTGTCCGTTATGCATGAATTTTGCATGAATTGTGTGAATTTTTAGCAAACAATGTAAAAAATCAGCTCAGTTAATTAAATTTTGCCTCAATATCTCTAAAGTTTATTATTACACGTGGACAATTTATTCTGATTGGTCAGTAACTGACAGTTAAACTACTATTGACTGTTGTCATTTGAGTTCTTTTTCTGTCACATTATTAAATACGTTCTCTGCATGTTTATCAGTTGTTAAAAACCGCTATCGGTCAACCGCTAGTATTACAGCAGTTAGCGCGTGTTGACACATTGAGTGATGCGTGTGTACGATAGAAGTTTGAGTCCAGCTTGCAACATATTTACGATCCTTTCTTTACAGTTGCTATAAATAAAAGTTGGAAAAATGCCAAAAAGCTGAAAAAATGATGCACGCAGACATCTCCCCGCACGCACAAAACTGCAAACTTCATTGGTTCTATTTCTAAGACTTCATACCTACCTCTCTTACTTTACCTTGCTCTTTTTTTCCTGTCTCAGCCTCTCTTTCTGTAATGACCTCCCTGAGGTCCAGTATTGCTGCTTCTCTCTCTATTTCCAAGAGGTGAGGAAGGTTCTGCGAACCCACACCCAAAGTAATGAGCTCTCCCTGGACACCCGCAATACAAAAAACCCTGATATGCTTGGAAAATCTCCCTGGACAATCCTGGATCCAGATCGCCCCGGCTGCCACTTTCTCCAGCTTTGGGCTTGGGGCCTGCTGTTGGGTTCTCTCGAAATACCCCAGACCAATAGAGGAAGACCCCTGTGTGTGCACATGGGTGGGAGGGACTGTGTTTATGTCTGGGAGTGTGAATGAGATAGATGTGAGAAAGTGTGTGTTGATTTGAAAGCTGTGTTTCTTTCTGTTTGTGTGTGTTCAAATCTCAGTGTGTAGCAGAGGGGGGCAGTTAAATTCAATGAATTCTCTTTAACCTCTTTAGGCCCCCAACCTCCTCAAGAGCCCCTCTAACCGCCCTTTACCACCCAATTCCTCAGAGAGAGGAGCAATGCTTGCCGTCCGACTTCAAAAAACACACACTGCCTTATCACACGTAGTACATACTCGGTTTTGCACTTTAAAATGGAACAAACCCTACAGAGTAAAAATGCTAGCTGTGATGCTTGTTTCTCTCTCTCTCACACACACATACAAACAAACACACTTATTTGGATGTCTAAATAGGGCATCGTTTCTATCAATTTTAGACACAGCTTACATTTTACTTACTCTAAGCCCCAACTTTAATGTTAATACATTTTAAAAATAATAAAGTTTTTACAAGAGGACAAATCTGTCCCCAAATTATAGGTATGTTAATATAGTCACACAATGGCTACAGTAATTGTGTGAATCCACATCAAAATCATGCAGTAAGGCAAAGCCACTCCTTTTTATATTTGCCCTTCAAAAAAAGACATAAATAATGGCCGTGCGTGCGTGTGTGTGTGTGTGTGCGCGCTCTCCTGAGGTGCACATCCTGTGGACACACACAGCGAAAGGAAAGATGGAGAGAAGATGAGCACAGAGCAAAATGAAGGGAGAGCAGTGAAAAAAAACAGAGGTGGGGAGAGGAATGAGAGGGCTCTCTCACACACTCAAACACACACACACACACACTCCCTCTGCGTGCAACTGCGGTGTAAATGTCATCATGTACACAGTTTATCCTCTGTGTGAGCGAGAGGTGCAGATGAAGGGAGAGAGAGAGAAAGCGAGAGAGCCCACTGCGGATAGGTAGAAAGCAGCACACAGTCTCTTCTTCTGTCATTTGTTCATTAGTATTCTAGCGTTCCCTCTCTTAGATCCGTCCTCACACTGCTTTTAGCGTCAGCACGCGAAAACACACACACGCACATCAGCACAAGAAACTGTTCTCCCACAGCACCTCAACCTCTTGTCGCTCCAAACACAAGGAAAACCTTCCCCCAATCGCAACACAAGATACTCTACACACTGATTATGGAAATAACTTCGCCCAGACTAATAATTACATGACTTAAAATCCTACAGTTGAGATGTTTAGATGGGCGCTGATTTGTAAATCGCTCAAGTAGGGAGGCATCAGGGTTAGAGTCTTGATCTGGTCTTGGACTCGAGACTTTTTGAGACCACATAAACGCGGCCTTGGTCCACTTCCCAGCCTGGGCTTATGTTCTCAGACAAGACGGCAGTCCACTTCCAATGTGCTTAAGGGGATAAGTAGCTCAACTACGGGCTGGCACGGTGTCCTCACCATTACGTTTGCAAGATCCAGACTAAATGCAAACCTAGGTAGCCCATACAAATAAACCAAAATTGAGAAAATATTGAACTTTATACAATGGCTAAGTAGCCATCCAGAGCCATTGCACTAGCTACTCTCTATCTCTAGTACTTAGCTACTTAGCCATTGTATAAAGTTCAATAATTTCTCAATTTCGGTTTATTTGTATGGGTCTGGGTCACATGGTCTTGTCTTGACTGCCACTTTGAAAGCTATTTGAGGTTAGATGATTTTCTAATGCGTAGAAAATCTCATGCGTAGAAAATACGGAGATCCGTTAAATATCTGATATAAATATAAGTCTGATGAAGATGCCTGAAAGGGACAAACAATGCTGTGTGGATATCAGTACCTGTTCGGCATTTCAGACTAAAGCTAAAAAAAGCTAAAAAAAACCTTAAAAAATGACATTTCATGATTCATCTCATTTCATGATTCAAGGAAAAGGCTATTTTAGAGCTGAGACAGTGGTGGCAGTGATTGGTCATTTACCTACTCATAAAAGAAGAAACTTACTCAAACTCAAATATTTTTTTCCCTCAGCTGCTGCTGGCTTAATGGCATAAATGGCCACACAGAGAAAGCCTGAAGGTGACTGCTGGTTAATTTCCAGCAGTTTCACTAAGTTTGGAAGAGCCGTGCTGATAAATGTCTTGTCCTTTTATGCCAAGCCACACTAAAAGCTGCACGGCTTCATGCCTATTTTGACTCTCTGATTCATTTCTTGCGTCTGTTTTTACAAAGTGGGAGGTCTGGCGACACATCAGGACACCCTAAAAACTCGGAGAGTTTGTTGTTTAGCTATCTGAGCTCCAAAAACATCAAAACACTGTTGACGCTCCATCGTTCCCACACGATTTCCCAGTATAAGCTGAACCACAATCAGCACATCGTTTTTTCCATGATTTCAAAGGACACCTGTCTTGGGGTTGGGCTTGCTGAGGTAAAACATTCTTGTTGAGGCAAAATATGTGGAAACATACTGAGCATTTGGGGGATAATACTGTAGATTTGAGAACTGCCTGCTGTGGCTGCCTCAGTTTAGCTGGAGCACTATTGCCAGCCTATTGTAGGTGTAGTGTATTATAGTGATTCTGCTGTGGATAGGGTGGTATTATTGGATGGATCTCCACGGTAACAGGGTGGGTGAAACTCAATCGGAGTCTCTCCATGTCGCTCTCTTAGATGGCCACCCGCTGATCCTGACCTTCTGGATGTTTTTCCCCCTCTCCTTTCCTCTCTTACACACACACACTCTCTCTCTCTCTCTCAGCTTGCCTTCTCACTCTTCTTCTTTCTGTATTCATTTATCAATTTTTCTAGTCATGATTCTGAGAAGTGCAAATACATGTTCCTTTCCTGTTATTTCTGGCTTGTGTTGTCATTGGGCTGCCACTTTAAAACCAAATGACAACTGCAAACAAATACCACCTAACCGACATGTGTAATCTGCATATGAGAGTGTGCGTGTGTGTTTATTGAGCCACAAATAAAGACACTCACTTCTGCATGTGGGGGGCCTGTCTTAGGCAAGATAATAGGAGATTATTTTTATGACATGTACTCGGAATATTAACCGCCTCATCTAACTGACTCCGTCATTCTCTCTGTAGACGATTCACTATTTATTGCTGTATCCTTAAGTACAGTCTGAATCAGCATGGCCTCGTACCACGGCCAGGCCATAAATATTTAAGACAAGATGAAACGGTGAGGGATAAATGGGTAAATGGTAAGGGAGAGGCATAGGGACAGAGAAAACAAAAGAGGCCAATGACAGACTCTTGCGGCATCCAATTTTAAACCACCTTCAACACCGTGTATGTACATGTGTGTCCATCATTTTGTCCTGAGGTAATGACTCTCACCAGGGATCTGCAGCACACGACACAGTTCAGGCAGGGGTCCATTACGCCTTTCACACACATAAACACGCACAGAATCCAGCAGGCCTGCGTTATTTGAATCAAGCAACCGGTATGACGTACAGGCGCAGACACACTCCTGCTGCACAGCACCAGCAATGAAAACAGACTCCTTCCCCACGATTCCTGCTTAAGATCTCTCCAGCAGGAAGTATGAGCTATGGGCTTACCCCTGGGAAGCAGGAAAGAGAGAAGGGGCAGAGGCCTGGTCAGGATCTGTGCTCATTTTGTCTCTTTTCCACCACCCTCTTTTGTCTTTCTCTGTTTTCCTTGTGTTTTGTTTCACTGCTTCATATAAAATGCCAGATTAGTTGCTTGCACTGAACACACTCGTGTCCATTTTGTGCAGAGCAATGTCATTTCCTCTGCTTTATTATTCTCTCTCTCTGTGGGAGGCTGGGAGAAAAAGTTTGCTTTGAAGAAAGAGGGTTTAACATGTGCGCTAATAAATAGCCGGTTTGCCTCTGGGCAGGAGTAAAAGAGCTCAAGTCTCTCGCTTCCATACAGTTGCCGCCACTGTCACTGATTACAACTTATATCCTCCAGTTCAGAAAGCAAAAGGGTAGAGCATTGTGCTTTTCCCTTATGTCCTGACAGACTTTTCAAATTGCCCTTGGGTGTCCAATAAATGTTTTGTTCTCATTCCTTTCTTTCTTTTTCATGAGACAGGAAAGTTCATCCCTTTAACTGATACTCTTGCAAACACAGTGGCTTGCTTTGTTTGGTTTATGATATCATTTCACGCCCTTACTTTGCACAGCTGGTACAATGGTCATTTAACGTTTTTTTTTAAAGGAACAGTACACCTATTTACTCATAATTTACCCTAATGTGGTTCCACGCCTAAATAAGTTCTTTCTGCTTTGGAACACAAAAGTGGATGTTTAGCCGAACGTATATGTTGATCTTTTCCATGCAGCGAATGTAAAGCTGACTAGGGCACGTCAAGCTCCAAAAATTGCAACTTACATTTTAGTCTGTTGCTTACACGCTTCAGGAGACTTCAAATACTGTAATACTGTACACTACACAAATGTTTTGTACTGCCTTTCACTGTATGCAAAAAACAGTGTGAACATACAAGGTTCATTTTAGGCTAAACTATCCCTTTAATATTCAGATTTTTTTCTTTAATATGGAAATGCCTATAAAGACATGCATGATGCAGCCTTCAATGCATGGTCGCCTTGTGTGTGAGATACAGAGGAATGATACAGAGGAATGATTCATGCTGAAACCCTGGCCTGTCTCGCTTTCACTAAACGAGCAGAGCCGTTGAGCACGGGTGACCCTTCACGCCTTCCTACAATTCCCAGAAATCAATGCTTGGATGGCGCTTCCATTACCATTATTGATGGCTAAGAGGGTGACAGTGACTGCTGCCAATGAGAGGCTGCGATGATGTGTAGCTAAGGAACCAAGAGCACGTCTTTGTTTGCTCTTTGTCTACCTGTTTCCTGTCGTTCTCTCTGTCTGTTTTTCCTCAATCCCTTCTCTTTCTCCCCTTCCATGGTTGTTTCTGAAACCTGCAAAATGCAGCCTTCCTAGGCGGTATACAGAGACAGTAAGGCATCACGGCCCCTCTTAATCTAATGTTTGCAACATCCTGCCTACAAAAATGTTCTCATCTGGTCATTTTCTTACTATAGATTTATTTTTCACTACATATGATATCCCACAATCCTTTGCGTGCAATCTGGAGAATGCTGTACAGATTAAAAATGGAATCTGACAAAGCGGTTAAAAGATGTAAATTATTCATAATTATTCATAGATGACAATTTATTCAATTTATAATTCAATTTCTACCAATCAGCCATTAAGTCATTAAATATTTGCTTTGTTAAAGCACATGTAAATTTGTTCTAGATCAGTAGAAGTGATGTCACAGTGCTTTGGATGCCTGTCTGTAACTAGTTTCCTTAGGCGGTACCACACAAAAGTGCTGTCTGTTAAGTCATTGACTGACTGAGCAGTGAGGTAGCAAGGCAGCTGCCTTTGGTTTCAGACACGAGCCAAATCTCTCTCTCTCTCTCTCTCTCTCTCTCTCTATCTCTCTAAATATATACACACACTTCTCTGGAGCATAGAAAAGCTTTCCTCATAAAAAGTCCCCTGCAAGCCACCACACATACACACACACACACACACCTGTCTCCAACAAAGCACTTGGTCTACATACAGCTGTATGTTCACCTGAGGCAGCTGCAGCGCGTTTCAGTCTTTAAGTACTCCAGAACCCAAACGCTACATTGTCACTTGTTAGTGCAATAGACAGAGAGTATGAGAGAGGGAAGGAGACAGTAAGAGTGTGGAAAGAATGTCTTTGTATTTCTGTCACTCTCTGAAACCACCAGGGAGCTGGAGAATGAAACGGCGCAGCCGAGCAGAGAGCCCTGAGAGACTGCCACCCGCCTAGCATCTCCGCTAACTCCGCGACCAGCAGCCACACTACCAATTAGCCTGAGCTCACACCGAGAGAAACCGGCTGGTTTGTTTGTTCCAAAGCATAAACTCTGTCCACTGCAACGGTTCATTCGGGAGGCTCGACTGTGCAAATGAATTGCCAAATTAAAGATCTTTACGAAAGAAAAACAGTGTTTAAGAAATGTCAACTTAAGAACCGCCTTTGGAGAGCTTTGTTTCAACTAATTGGGAGGGAAAGGGGTGAAAGTAAATCTCACATCCTAGCGATGAAATTAAATTAGGTTTAAATCGGCAGAAACTGTGTTCACCCTTTTCGTTACGGCTTCCAATTACCCAAAACAAACACAGAGGTGCATAACCGTGACGAATGACTTCAAAACTGGAAAACTGGTCTTTCAACAATGCAAAGTCACAGAGAAAGGGAAGATTATGAAAATCAATGACACCTGGTTATTAAGTATTGTCATACAAATACTCACTGAGTGGGAGTGTCCTCAGCTGTGTGACATCACTGCTTGACCACCTATAGGAGATCAGACAGAACAGTGTGTTAATGGCACATTTAATCACTAAACAGTCTCGTAAAACAGACAAAACTAAGGTATCGGGCCTTAAAAATATCTTAAAAACACTGAATAAAGCTTTAGCCCCAGGGACAAAGTCACTGGCAACAAGTTTTAAAACAGTTTCGGCATTGTGTCTAGAGAACTACAGTGTGTATAGTGTGTTTACACCCATCCTGTTTCTGCCAATGGTTTTATTAAGAAACACACACACACACACACACAAAGACACGGACAACCACTTTTCACATGCCCACACAAGCAAAGCAACAACACGTGAATGTGTGAATGCTCGTACACACTCCTTGTTCAGGCTTTATTCCTGCTAAACCTGTTGGAATTACAGTAAGGCTTTAAAACTCAGGGTGTGTGGGATGATTTTTCCAAACACACATGCTGTCCTGTGCAGAAAACCAGCCTGCTCCAGTTTTCTCACAGCATTTGTGTGTTTCAGTGTGTGTTTAGGAATTATCAGGAACATCGCAGCAGCGAGACACATGGATGTAACAGACTCACAAATCAGGTTTCTATCTCTTCAATCACACGGATAACAAGCTACACACACACACACACAGCTCAAGAAACAAACATCACATACACCAAGACAAAAAACAAATTACCACCACAAACGAACAGCAGACGCACTCCGAGTAATCTGTGGCCGGGCAGTTAGTTCCTCTTTTTAGTTCTTTAAAACATTTCCATCTGGGCAGATATTTAGAAGTCTGGAACAGTTTACCACTGTTTGCAACACACTGAGCCCGGCTGTGACTGACAGCATCCACGCGTCAATCAAACTCCAGCCCAGCCAATCCACGCTGGCAGCTCTCCATCGCCGCAGTGACCAAGGACACATGTGGCGTTAGAGCTGATGTCACCAGGGGGAGGTAAAGCAGAGTCAGTCATAATGACAGCTCGGAGAATCTAAGACCAAGATAATGGCGAGCGCACTGGCGGGGTGGCTCATTTTCTATGCAGCGCGTACAAAACACCCTCGTTCCATACCGAAATTCTACGAACGGTGGCCAAAATGTTTATTGGTTCTGGTGAAGTGAAGCTCACTGTGAGTGCTGATCTTCACCAAACATCTCCATTCTTCAACCTGAGGACCAACTAATCAAAAATGTCTTGATGTTCCTTTTTTATTGATTTGCCTGGGGGAGAAATTTAGATGAAATGATAACGCACCACCTTCGGATAGACAGCAAACCGCACGCAGCTGTGAGCAGTGTGCGAGGAGAGAGGAAGAAAGGGGAGGGTGTTTTTTTTGTTCTTTCTGCTTCAGGTTGATACTTCCTGTCAGAGCAGCCGGTCCTTAAGGGAGCACCTTGCCACGACTGCAGACGTTTAGCTCAAGCCTTCAGAGAACCACAGGCAAGTCCTGACAATCTATCTCCCACAGAATCGTCTCACCAGTCCAGTTTCAGGAAACTGATCCCTAAATAGAAGTGATTCATCTTTTTTCATACAATATGAGCACACACAGCACAAAGGGACTTCTCTTTCCTTTTTCTCTCGCTTTCTCATCTCTTTCTTACTGCCCCTCTCTCTCTCTCTCTCTCTCCCTCTCTCTCTCTGTGTGTGTGCTCTATGATTCAATGTGGCTGCAGGGCAGAGTCTTTTATCAGCGTGTTATGCCCAGCTGAAAGCTGACAAAATGGAATCTGTGCGCGAGTTCTGCGACTGGGAAAAAAACGGCCTTGGACCAGATCTCCTCCTCTTCTGTTGATACCAAGACCTGTAATTTTATTCTTTCATCATTAGGCCAATTGCAGTTTCTTCAGGAGGAAAGGAGGGGCGAGGGGGAGATAAATACCGAGCAGGTCTTAAAAGAGTATACAGCCATCCAGAGGAGAACAAAATAGAAACACTTCCTCAAAAATGGCCACCAGACAATTAGCTCCATCTGGGGGGTGGGGGGTGGGGTGAGAGGGGGTGGGCTATAACTTAAACTGCCCACACTGGAGGTCATCACTCACACACTAATGGAAGATCCTTGCCACACACACACACACTCACTGTCTCTCACACACACCAGAGAACACAGCAGTCCTCTTTGTACGAATCGCTAAACACTGCAGTAATTTCGCTTTACATTTGCGGTAAAAGTTCACCAGCGCGGTGCGGAACACAGCAACTCGTGACAATAAGGCCAAATTAATATTCAACCCATTTCCTATCCTCGCTTTCCTTCACCTTTGAAGTCTGGTGGAAATGAAGACCAGATGGAGGCAAAGGAAGAACAAGAGAGAGAAAAACTTGTGTCTCCACATGAAATGCAGCCGTTTTTAAACTGAGGTAGAACATGTGGGAAAGCTTCAAACGATCTGCAGTCATCACTAGACACGGCAGGAACAGGGAATGCGTTTTATGCGCTCCCAGATACGAAAACAAACAAACGGATGGCAAAATGATCAGTGAGGCTTTGCTTTAGATTACGAGTGAACAAATCCTGTAAAAATGCAAAACACAAAGCCTTAGAAAAGCTCGAGAGCAATTACTTTAAAAGTTTGTTTATCAATCAGCCAAGAAAATCTCAAGACCACGCAGAGCGCATTTCGAAACTTACATATTTGATAATCCTCGTGCCTGCATGGATTTGTATTATCACTAGAAAGATATTAGACTGTAATCACGATATGTTAAAAAACTACAATTATTAGAGATGCAGGATATATTTGTGCAGATTGTTTATCTGATAATTTTTTATCAGTATCAATCATTAGGTTTTAAAGGTGTAACAATATATTATGGCAAAGGAAACCCTTTAAAGCTCTCTATCATGTATAGAGTGGCATCTCGTCCAGAGCTCGGTCACATTACATCACACAAGTAAATGTGACAATACTGTAATGCGTAAGGCACCATCATCTACAAAAAAGAAGGCGGGACAATTTTATCCATGAGGACGACATGGTCCAAAGCAAACTGTGCAATACATATCAATACATATCAGTTTGTCAGCATCACCCAGAATATTAATTTGGCTGCATCCCTAACAGTTACCTTCAACCACATAGACAGATAACAGATAACACGTATTCTTAAAATATTAGTATACTTACATTTAGCAATGCTAAACAACACTAGATTCACTTGTAACTTTACTCAGGCTGAAAGAAAAATAATTCATTTGATGTGTTGATCTGTGTGGTTAATTCAAAAGTTCATAAATGTTTGTGGGAATTTCTCAACAATGGGCAAGACTTGCGCTGGAGCACATTCGGTACGAAATGAGAGTACCATGGTATGTACTGAGAGGTGCATTTTTTTAGCTTCGGTTTTGAATATTGTTCAAAACCAGTAAAAAGTAGCCAATCACAAAAAAGTGAGAATTAAGATAAGTGCTAACAGACGCAAAGCAGCAAAACACAACGTAATCAAACAGGCCTTGAGATTTCTCTGCGTGAAGGTCAATCCTGCTGCCTGTGCAGCTGTCACACCTTTCTCGCACACATACACACACGTATGAACAAACACACTCACACACATATATTAACAAGACGATCATCTATCATCCCTGAGCTCAACACACAATGAGAAAGCTAGTCATCAACCTGACATCGGTCCAGTCAAGCAGCAGTCAAGACAAAATAACCCTTCCTTTCAACATTTGAACATAGCATATGTTTCTATGAATATTATGAGCAACAACATAAAGTCATGTGGTCTAAAGCGGTGCAGCTGGAGGGGGCTGGTGAATGAGGTATATTGATTAATAAGACAAGTTTGGGTTTCGGTAAAGATGGTGGCCTGAGGGGTTGTATTGCGGTGTGTGGTGAATAAGTGTGTTGTCCTGTGGTGTTAAGCTGTGTGGTGAATGACTGTGTTGAGCTGCTGTGTTGGGTAGTGGTGGGAATTCCAGCTGTAGTGTTCAGTCATTGTGGTGTTAAACTGTGGTGTTGGGCTGTTGTTTTGTGGTGGCTGCTGTGTTGTATTGGGTAGCGGTGTTGTGTTGAGCTGTTGTGTTGGGCTGTGATAAGCTGTTGTGTTGTGTTGGGTAGTGGTCACGTGTTGGGCTTTTGCATTGTGTTGGCTTCTTAAACCGTAGTATTGTTGGATCGTGGCGCCATGTTAAGCTGTTAGTGTGTTGAGAGTAAAGTTGAAGCCAAGGTGATGGCTGAACAGATGACTGAAGGAGGTGGAGATGAGCTCTAGACTGAATGTGTTGTTTTCATGAAAGATGCTGTTGCTCTTGCTGCACGCTTAAATTAGCTGCCAGTGTTTGGATTACACCAGGGAGCTCTCACACAGGATTTATTCCAGCCTACAGGAGCAAAGGATATTTCCATCTCCACCAACACACAAAGATGCAGTCACCCCGATGCGTGTGCACACACACACACACACACACACACCAAGAAACAAGCACAACGCTGCGCTACGCTAAAACCCTAAGAGCACAAATAAGACATTTGGTTACCACTGTGCTCATACACACTGTGGTTAAGGATGCACTGCTTATTCTTCCCTTTGTTTCACTTCTTACTTTAGAATGTGTACATATAATTCTCTGCCATCGGAACAAATGCACACAAACACTCACACTCGAAGGCCTCAGGATCGGGATCCTTTAACGTCTGCTACCTGGTTTACAGGCTGCTTATACACTGATGGGTTTCACAGCTTTTCACCTATCTTACAAACTGTAGGAGATAATAGAGAGATAGAACCTGAGAAAAAGGGAGTGATCGTGTAGCGTTTTTCATTAGATTTTGAAGGAAGTGTGAAATAACCACCAGCGAACCATCTAATAAAACAATCACACAGAAACTCGGCTGCACATATTTTCGGAGACCCACCTAAATAAGCTGCGGTCAGAGTCCTTATTGATTCTTTTCTATTAATGGATTACAAATAAACAGAGAACCACTTTCAAACCCTAAACAAAGCAGCCCATCAAGCCGTTGTCTGTGCATGTGCGTTTAATAATTTCTAATGAGCGAGACAGACACGAATCCCCCTCCAAATGCACACACACACACACACATTTGTTGCGGGTCGGTGAGCATGAGGCCCTGCTGATGCACCTAATCCTGCGTCTGTAGACTTCAGGAACACACCACGATGCGCCTTCACACAAACGCAGATTAAAACTCTTAATCCAGTCCTCTCAATCTGGAGATCTTTTTTTAAAACCTCAGTGCTAATCCAGCAGAGGTTGTTTACTCGATCAAAACCTGGTTTAACCCAGCCTAGTTTATAACTTACTAAAAAAAACAAACTCAATGTGGGATGTCAGCACCGAATAACTGATGTCCTCCTAAGACAGTGAACCTCAGATGGCTTTGCGGAGATCCAGCACGGTACAAGAATTATCATACAAAAAGTTATTAAAATCGTACAAAAATATATTATTATTCTTAACACAAACTGTATAGGCCAACTGGACAATTTTCTGCTTCTAAATGTCTCGCAAATCTCAACGATTTTCAATAATTCTTGCACAAAACACAGAGAAACCATGTTTTCCCTTGATGCAAGTGAACCTGTATTTAACATAGGTGAGAAGCACGGCCCTAAACCACACTAGACAGGACATCTAATATAACCATATTTCTACACCTAATTATCTGAATCTATTTGTGTAGAATTAGGCAGCTACTGAAAACACAAAGGGCTTCGATTTCAACGCTACATTATGCTGTCGGCTGAAACGATTCTATTTTCAATCGTTTCTTCTGTTTCTGTCTCCTTTTCATCTCTGTCATTTTGTGTGGCTTCCCGTGTAAATTAAAAATTTAGAAATTCTTGCTGCACCAAGGTGCTCTCTGCCAGCGCAGCTAAAATGAAAAGGCTTTGTGGTGACAGTGACCAGATTTTAAATGCACCAGAGATCAATAAATAAGAGGGGGTTCCTTAAGCACAATCTCAGAGTGTCTTTGAGTGTGAGTATGTGTTTGTTTACAAATTTGAACCCAAAAGTCAATAAAACCTGACAAATCTGAGCAAAACCTCCTTTGGGGATGTCCCCATTTGTAAATACGCTATAAAAATATAGTAAATAAAGTTGTTTTTTATTGTAAAAATGCAAAAAGTTTTCTGTTAGGGTTAGAGTTTGGGTTAGGTCACAGTGTTTAAAACTAACTGTGTATAAAAAAATAGAAGTCTATGAAATGTCCCCATTTAGATAGACAAGTATGTGTGTGTGTGTGTGTGTATAAAGAGTTAAACGTTGTCCTGCAGTTTCAGTGCAATCTATAGCTCTGGCCAAATCCCACCCAGCCCCTCTCTCTCTCTCTTTCCTTTCCACTTTGCCCTCTCCCATATGAGCAGCATCATTCCTCCCATTTCTGAAATCTTGGCTATTTCTACTTGGGATGCAAATATAGTGATAAGCGCTAGAACAAATAGGCCAAACTACTAGCATTTCAAACATGGGCTCCATTATCTCAGCAGGGGACTCGAGCACCGCGGCAACAACCCACCGCACAGGCTACACGACAGTCTCCTGGAGGGCAAACAACACCGGAGACACAGCGAGCATGGTGGAAAAAACAACCCTCATCTCTCCAGAATATTCCTCTGCCTGGAATCAGTAATGCACTTAAGCTCTCATTCAAGAGCTGAGGGAGATAGAGAGAGACAGGCATACAGGAAGGTTTCAGAATGACGACCTTCAGGTGTCGCGCACCAGATCAGCCGCGCTGATTAACAACAGAACACAGAGCTAAAACGCTAGCAGAAAGACACACACACTGTGAATGCACTTCCTTCAATATTCCACACAGTAACATTAGAGCAAAAAAAGATCTTGTCTCAAAATATAGCATTTCTTGAAGGGGGGGAAAAAATAAATCAACCCCTTTCACCTCGCCTGTGAAAAAAGCGTTCAGACAGCCCAACAAAAATAACCTTGAGTTTCATCAGGGATTTTCTCACATTGAATGATAAACAGAGGCCCGGGGGACGCTGAACCAAAAAGCAGCTAATTGCCTGCTTCTGAAATTCGGCCCCTCTGTCCTCTCGGTGTTTATCTGAAAACAGAGTCAGACGGATGTGACCTGCTTCATCTGCTGTAGCAAAGCCTGTTCGTTTAAATGTCCACTGAAATGCGAATCTTCGTCTGCCCGGCCTTATTATCACCGACCAGAAGGCTTTGAGAAGATCATGTTTGCGACACAATTGCGTCTGCCACGACCAACGCTAACGCTCATGCTAAACTGCCACCCTTATAAACCGCTGTTATGTAACAGCCAACTGTTGAGAGGAAATTCTACAATCAAAGCTGTTTGTTAACGACAAAATAAATCATTAGCCAAGTAAGGCAAGATAGAGATACGCTTAACCAGAATGCCAACTGTCATCCTATGAAGCAGCGAGGGGAAGAGTATTTGTCAGTATTTACAAGGTGATTTGCCAAGTCGTTATGAGCGCAAGGACGCAACCTGCTCAGAAAACAAATAATACGCTGCTGACCTTCCAATATCCAGTCTATTTGGGGCTGATTCATTTGGCAGTTACTGGCCCTACACGTGGCGCACCACAGCTTGTATAATCAAGCTCACGCCTGCGTTTGCGCTCTTTAAATGACAGCTGTTGTGATAAGGTGAGAAGTTCTCACTGCCTTGGACGTTTATAGAATGTTTAAATTAAACAACAGTCCAGGACTTGAGAAACTCTGGGCTGAGCTTTCCAAAGTTCATTAATATCAATTCTAGCATTTACAATGCAATGATCAATGCACGTTTAAACACCACAATCAATATAAACAAACAAACAAGGAGTTCTGGCTGAAGATGCTGCTAATGTCATTTCTCTGTCCAGACTGACACTGGAGAAGGAGGTCTTTTAGTTTTCAATGGCTTGTCTAATGTGCATTTTCAAAGGTTCCACGACATACCAACAACTAGACCACATTGTAAAACCTGACTTGTTTATGGTATCTAGTTACTTAAAACATGGTAAATGTTTTAAATAATTAATCCGAAAGGGGTTCTACAGTGGGCTAAATATAGAAGACTAACCCGACCGCTAATAATTCCCCAAAAGGGTGCAAAGTAAGTTGTTAAAGCAACAGACACAATATTATACGCTGCAGTTGACTATAATATTGCCTAATCCAATAAGATGTAGAATGAAACCCCATAGAGCCATTTAGAACCATAAGATGTAGACAAAGCTGTGCGAGTTAACGGCTCTCCAGTCATTTCAATGTATAAACATGGATAGAACATCCAATAAATTTAAATCATCTTTAAATGAGCCGCACAGATCATTGCCCTGTTTTGGAAAAAGTGTGATTATAAACCAAACACATGTGGGATCGCGGTTGCTAAAGTTGTGCAAGATTTGTCAGTTTCTCGTCTCGAGACCCATTTTCCTACAGCCTACGTTTCTCCTAATCAGCTCATTAAACCACAATCATTTGTTGTTATGAAGGGACGTGCAAACAGCGAAGACACGGAAACAAAGCTTAAATGAGATCCATCTAAAGAGCTCAAATTAAAGCTAATTCTTGAAGATATACAATTTCTCACAGGCCTAACCCATATCCTGCCAGGAAAACTACAAACATCCTGAGCACAAATGTCTGACACTTTAACCCGGAGTTCTTCTTTTATTCCTATATAACTACAGACATCCAGGGGTCTGGGTGTGCTTGAGAGAGCACAGTGCGAGATCCCTTCAAACCCCAACAGCACAAACAGGCCCTGACAGATTTGTTCTCCCTAATTCACAGTAAGAAAAACAGTAAGTGTATAAGAGATATTCTATGTGCTCGGAGATGACACACACACACACACACACACACACACACACACACACACACACACACACACACACACACACAGTTACACAAAGGGAAAAAAAATCAACAATAGTCATTTCTAATGGAAGGAGAGAGTGGGTGAGACTGTTCCGTTTCAATTCACTGATACCGCTAATGGCTTCTTAGCGGTTCCATGAAATCAAGCAGCTGTCAAGACGATGCATCAGGAACGGGGAGGAAGAGGCGGCATTCCCACAAGAGAAAAGCATCACGTCAGGATGTTTGGCTAAACATCTGCTCCCCTGCTCTCGTGGCTTTAGCAGCAGCACATACTCAGACAAAGAAATGGGAGGGTGGAAACACTGACTTCTCCTTCCGAGGCATTCTGTTAAAACAACAGCCTGATCCATGCATAATGACTGGGGCACTGGGCTGAATGAGACAGAGCACTGGAGATACAAAACAGACAGCTCGACCCTTTAACCAGCCTATAGTGAGCCCCAGACGTTAGCTTCACTGACCACTAATGGTTAAAGTTCATGACATGCATAACAAACTTTTAAATATGTAACAATTATCTTTGTGTGTGTGTTGGGGGGGGATGCATTCACAAACCACTGCTATTTGTTGCAGTCTAATTATTTTTAATCATTTCTAATAGGTTAGATGGTTAAAGTAAACAAAATTGTGTGACATCTCTATATGGCTCTCTCTGTGTTATTTACACACACACGCACACATAAAACTGAGACTGTGCAGATAAATACCATGAGATAGTCAAATCAATAGTGAAAATTTGAAGCTGTATGGTTTTCCGAACAAGGAAATTACGGTATACTTACGCCATAGTCACACCATATCTATTAATCATATCTAAAAGCTGTATTTATATATATGTGTGACAAGCTCAAAATTTTCAACATACAGCAATGATTAAAATATTACATTGAACATGTGGCCAGCACAAAACGCATTTAAAAATAAATGCATACATAATCAAAATCTCTGAACCTCGGTTCACCAATTCATCATTACCATATATTCCAAAACTATTCGATGCCTGCTAAAATCTCTCCGTTTATAACAAAGAAAACACAATTAGACAAGTTACACCACTAAATGACATCATTATTACATTGGCCGTCAAAAACGTGATCATGTCGTTGATTCCACCTGTAAACGCCGAATCACTAAACAGCATTTAAAATTCTTAAGATCACGTAAAATGCTCTTTTTATTCACCCAGTGTCATTATCCCATCAAAATAAATCGCAAAACAGGGTTTCACATCAATGTCAGACGAGCCAACAAAATCGACGCTTTCTGGGTAAAACATCACATTTTACTTAAACTTCACATGACGTCACCGCCGCCACATAAGACATTTCTAAACTTTCTGCCTGTAACGACATGTGCAGGTCGAGTCCTAAGAATACACAGATCCGTCAGTTAAAATTAACCAAGATGGCGTGTGGCTTGTTGTTTAGAGGGCAGAAAAATGGAGGATATTGTAATATACACAAAGGGATAAATTTCAACAACTCGGCCAGGCGGCAGCTGCTGCTCTTTAAGGAAGCAACAAAGATAAGAGAAACGCGCAGCTCAAACTCAACAGCAGCGACCCGCTCCGACAAACCAGGCAATTTCCCGTCGAAAATACAACACTATACGCGTTTAACGCTTAATAATTTCCCTCAAAAGCAATTCTAAAGTAAATGGTTTTATCTTGTTTTCTCAATAAAGAGCTGTTAGCTTTTGCCATCATCTGAGAGACGGACATTAAACAGACCAAAGGTAGCTTCTGCTCTACCTCCAAGTGACTCTCCCGCATCGCCTTTTGAAAATAACCCTTAAAAGCACACGTTACGCGTTTTTACATACCCAAATCAACGACAGGGACCCGCTTCTCCTCTCGAAACGTGTTTTGATACATTCGGGGATGTTTACAAACAGTTTACATTTAAAAACGTAACAGTTAAAGCGCACGCGAGAGGGCACAAAGGCAGATTCCCAGTATGAAGTCACAACCCCCGCGCGCAACATTGTGTCCGCTCGTAAAGTTTGGCGATATTTACGGTCGCGTCGGAATATTTCTCTCGATCTGATTTTCAAAAGCGATTCGATGGTTTCGGCAAGTTTTGCGCTTTTCCTACGCAAGCGTATCCAACCTAAAGAAACTATCGAGTTAGCTGCCCTCGCTAAGAAATCAAGCCCAGCCAGCGACACAACATTGATTCTCCAATGAAATAACTGCCCCGACTCTCAATAAATTTAAAACTTACCCTTAGTTTTGACACTTAATGTAATTCCGTCTCGATCGGGTTCGTAGTATCACTTCGGACAACGTTGCTCTTTGTTTTCCTTTTTCGATTTGCGTTTGTAAGAGGCCGGTGTAGCTGGAGATGATGAAGCAGGGAATTGGGCAGTAATTGAGTCTCGGTGTGTGAGTGAGTGACTGCGTGTGTTTGTGTGTGTGTGTTAGTTACGAACAGCAGATTGAAGGAGAGTCCTTTCAAGGTTTATTCTGCCTCACTTCAAGGAATCAAAGTGACGTCAGCGTGCGATACTTTACCGATGAAACTTTTATTCTCCGCGAATAGGGGGAACGCGTGTCTGTGGCCGCATTGTGTGAATTACACGCTGTATTTTCAGCATCGTTTAATATTTACAAAACATCTGTCAATGACAATAAGGATAAAGGGTTGCGGGGCTGTTCGTGTTTCAGTTCGTGATTCAGTCCGTGTTTGTGACATGAGCAAACCTGTTATGTCATCTTTTTTAAGACTGACATTTTTAAAGGTTGTATCAGTGTTTTCCTGTTATTGATTTTCTTGACTGACAGTAGTCGCTCTGTATTTGGGAAATATCTCGTAAAAATAAAAAATATTTGTTAAGCACATGTATTGAGTTATTTATCAATTGGTAATTGTTTAATGAAAATAGCATGTATTTTTTATATTAGAAGGCAATAGGTTTTAATAAAAAGTGACATTAGGCTGCACATCATTACAAAACGAAAATCTGATAACATGGACTGAAATGTGTTTCTTAGATTGGTTGCTTGTCATTCAAAAGCTGTCAGATAAATATAGCAACACAGTGATGCGTGATCAAACCTGATTGCATTTGTCTCCAGTTACCTCAATAGCTAAATTCGGGGATTACGGATTAACCCAGCTAATCTGACCCTATTTCCCCTCAAATCATCAGGGGAGGGAGACAAGGTGATAACATTCCAATTTAACAACAGAATTTCCGTAATCCAAAAGATAGTGGCGTTGCATGAGCTGATGTCATCTTGCGCTGAAACGAGAAAAAGGGGATCTGCCCTCACCACGCTCAAGAGGAACAGAAAATAAAAGGCAGAATAATTGTAACTGTTACTTTAATGATGATGCTCATTGATCTCTTATTTAAATTACACTTGCGGGCAAAGCGAGAGGCAGCAGAATGGCCCTTTGCAGCGAGAGCCGAGCTGGGCACCATGAGGCAGACGGCCATCTGTGTCTAATTGTGTGCTTTTTCTCTCTGCCGCCGCGCTTACAATCAGCAACAGGCTGAGGGGGGCCCTCTGACCTAGACTGGGCCGGGGGTGGCATGGGGCGAGGGATGAGGGGGGTGGGAGATTATTTCATTGAGCAAGAAAACAACAACGAGGGGGGCGAGGAGGGGCACGCTGCCACTCCTTAGTAAGAAAAGGGCTACAGAAGGATGGGGCGAGGGGTAGCTGTAGGGAGGGGAAAAAGTGAGGGGCAACTCTTCGGAGTTTAGCTTCACGGTTTAAATTATGTGACTGGAGATTTGCTTGCATTGAGGTTTATTTTGTGAGCGCAGAAAGGGCGTTAAATGACAGTAAAGTTGCTTTTAACTAAAAAGCAAGATGTTTGATTTTAAATTCCATTTAGTTATTTATTTTACTCTTTTTCTTGATCTCACTTTAAAATTCATATTACTGATAACATGTTCTACAGACATATTTAATAACAAATCATAGCATGTGCAAATATATTGCTTTATACAAGTGTTTATATAACGGACGCATTTTAATTCTTTACACTTAAACAGCAGTTAAAAGCACTAATATTCTAGTCCTGTAACTATACTGATATTTTCTATAACCACTAAGCTGGTGGACTGTAATTGGAGACAATTTGTGACCCTGTTACTAATTACTGCTGAAATCATTTTAATGTATGCGATGATCAACTACGCATTAAATAAATTGTTCAGAGGAGAATTGAACATGCTGAGCTGCCTTTTTGCAGGAATCCAAACATGTAGAGGGCATGCAGACTCGTTCACCAATTTATGCATGTGTTCATTGACGCTCTTCACCACAGCCCCCCCCCACCTGTGGAGATGAAGGTGGGTGAAAAGAGATGCTTAGGGGGGACACTAAGGAGCAGCCAGACCATTCTGCTGGAAAGATGAGATGATCACGTGTGCTTTGGCAACACGTGTGCTCTCTGGTGTCCGAACATGTGTGTGCGCTTGGATCATGTGCTTATGTTTATCTGATCATCGGGCCATCCTTGCCACAATAAGAAAGCCATAATTGTGTGTGTGTGCACATGGTGGTAATATTCCTCCTCTGAGTGACTACATGTATAACCTCCTCCCCTCTTCCAGCAGAGGCACACTGGGGTTTGTAATTGTGTTGGTGGTTCTTCATTAGAGCCTGCGTGTTGGGGGTTGGGGTGTGGGTGGGTGAGCTAGTGAGGAGCTCAGGCTCTTAGGACCATGAGCTGCGTCATTAACGGAGGCTGGGCCACTCTGCATGCAGCCAGAATGTCAGCCGTACCTCGGTCATTTGAAACATAATAAGCACAAGTACAATGAGTGCAATGCAAGCCTGCTGGGGGAGGGGGTGAGTGGGAACACAGCTTGTCTCTTCTATTGGGTTGTTGTTTTTTTAAAGAGGCTTGATTAGAAGATATAATAACATACCGAATAATAACTGGTAAAGATGATCTCCCCTGAGACTGATGGAAACCAAATTAATGTGGCGATTTGGATTTAATTGTTATTTTTCTATTAGCGTGCATGAAGACAGAGGAGATGTCCATCTAGAGCAGAAGCTGTGCTTGCAGCTATTGATTTTTTTCCCTTTTCTTTCTCTCCCCTCTCTCACCCTTTCTCTCTCTCTCTCTCTCAAACACAGATTTTAATCATCTCGGAACACCACATTCCCTAATACCATTAACAACACTAACCTTCCAGCGCCACAAAAGCGTTTAATTTCCAATGACACAAATTTCTCTCCAAGAGACTCAAATAGTGTCTTTACGCAATTTGCTGGCCTTAAGGTTTTGCTTCTTGGAATAATTGAATTGCGAACCACTCACTTAGTCTTGCATAAAATCACTAGGCAAAGAGCTAATCAGTGCGAAAGAGACAATAGTTTCCCCAGTTTGCCTTATTAGCTCATTTTAAAAGAGTAAAGAGCGTTTCTCTCCTGACTGACTTTAGAGCAATGATACTCTCGTTGGAAATTGTTCTCTTCCAACCCGAGCGAACGATTGCACCAGACCGATGATTAGAGTAGAAATATTCCAAAGACTGATGCGACGAGAAATGTTTCTGTTAGGTATTCAAACTGTTTGTTCCTCTTTCCGCACTGCTGTTTGTAGCCATAAATAAAAGATGACCTTTAAATGTTTACATAATTTATACAGCCATAAATTCTTAATATATCTGACTGCAAATGAGAGCGAGACGGTTGATTATGGTTCATAGTGAAGGTAAAATATGGGCTGTCTGCTGTGATATACACACACCTGTAAACAAGGTACACACACACACACATACATGCATGTGAATCAGCAATTAAAACCAGTTTTATCTTTCTAGATAAAACTAGTTCTAGCAGGAAAGATCTAGCAAAGTTTATATTTGGCAGACACAAATAATGTCATTTTGTATTTTTAAACAAACATTATTCATATTACAATGTAACTCGGCAGGCTGCTTACAGATTATTACAGCAGTCGTGACATACCAGTGTGCTGTCATTATGACCTCACACAAGCTGACCTTTGACCTGCAGTTTTAACTTCTCTGCAGTGGTGTGAGAACAGATGCAAAACAAATTTCTTTCTCTGGTTACTGTAGGCGCATCATCCCCGAATGCGGGGAAGGTCTTGTTAATATGGCGACGGTGAGGTAAACAGAGAGGAAATGATGGAGTGGCAGACCCACGGGGATAACCGCATGAGGTGTGACAGACCACTGACATCAGCCCTCGTTCTCTCTCTCTGTCTCACTCGCTCTCTGTCTCTCTCCCACACACACTCATTTCCAGGAAGGGGTCATTAATGTGAGGGGAATAAAGAAATCTAGTCACAGCTTTAAAATGGAGCATCTCCTCACAGAGATACAATCACTGTTAACGGTCGTGAGTCAGGATCCACATCAGGGGAACAGCACAACACCGCTTCTAATTTGTGCAGTTGAGAGATTAAATATGCAGCTTTCACTTGCAATTTGAAAAAGCATGTTTTAGATTTTATTTACACATCGTGAGAGGATCTCCCTTAAGTGCTAGCAGAGTTCATGTTAACCTGACCCGAGCAAACCGTCCTCTCTTCAACGCCTTCAAAAACGTCAGGAACGCTTGTAACAGCGGTACAGTAGTTATACGTTCACGTTTAACAGCTGTAATTGACATTTTCCCTCACTCCCTTCAGCAACGATATATCAAAGAGTGCATCAGCTGCCAGAGGAAGAGAGAAAACATTAGGAGGATTAATAAAGGGGAGTGTAGATTGAGCGTTCACCAAGATCAGTAAAATAGAATCTGTCAAGCAACCCTGCAACATCCATCCTTCTGAAGAAAAAAAGACAGAGCTACATTTTCATGGGTGGAAGCAGGAAAAAAAACTGTGCAGCCAGTGCAGCTGATCATTTACCCGGACAGTCTTTCAGCTGCGCCTGCTTCCATTTGTAAAGATAATATTATTAAATAACACTTTTGAATAACTATTTAAATAATCATACTGCTTACAATGCAAGTCACTAATGGAAATATTTAACATAAACCCTCTTTAAAAAATGATGTCTTAAACAACAGCTGTAAGAATTATTGTGAAATTAAAGGAGTGTGCATGAAAGATTGTCTCTGGCCTTGGCGCATTGTTCTCAATTACGTTCTGCTCAGCTGGAACAACGGAACGATGCTAGCGCGGTGCTTTACCGTTCATGTGTATGCACTGTTACCGAGTGTTATGAAGTAGCTATTTATGGCCACTAGCGTAAGTGCCAAGGGCATTGAAAACAAGGATGTTATTGAATCAATTCAGAATGCGGATTGAAATAGGAAGGGTATAATTATAGATCAGAGGAGAGGTAAAGCCCAGCCTTTAGAAGGTTAACTGCAGAATGGTGTTCTCCACCTGATAAATGATAGCTTGGCTTCGGTTACGCTCCTTCAAAGATAGACATCAGAAAATGCAAAACACATGTTTTTCCTCTTAGTTTATTACTTTTTCACCTCACTAGGGGCAAAATATTTTGCTGGAGGCCAAAACACTATTGAAAGTGACAGAAACGCCCCCCGAATTTAATTTGTGGGGACAAAACATGCCCCTGAAAATGCAAGAGATGATGTTGGTAATAACTTCTCAGTCTACAGAGAATGTATGGTTATTAAATTTGTTAATAAATTGGTTCATAGAAGTTTTTGACATTAAATGTATTTAATTTGCTTATATTATTAATATGGTTATATATATATATTTTTTTGTGTGTGTGTGTGTGTGTGTGATTAGAAAACATGCTCTAAAAGATGTAAAAAAAAAAGCCTTAAAATTTTGCCCCTAATGTAAAAAGGCATTTCTGGTGCTGCACCTTGGTGTTATTTGCCTTCAACTTGTTCTTAATGATCTCATTTCAAAACACTTTCTTTAGACCTACCCTTCCTGTCTAGTGAAACACTACATTGCATAATGTCAACTGAATACGCACCGCTGTTCCTTCTTTCCTTTTCCCTGAAAATCTATTGAAATTATCACGCCAACTGTCAGTTCGCATCGAACCCTGATTTATGCAACACTGACGTCTGCTTTAATTAGTCATTTCAGCTCAGTGCTGCCTGTGCTCCAGGCAGCCAGCAGGGTCAGATCTTCTCGAGATCCTCCTTGTTGTGTGATCAAAACTAGGCCATCAGCAGCAGCACCGTGATAATAGCCACGTCTCAACACACCAGCAACATGTCTGTGTGCTGGTGTGTTAGCGAGAGTGTGTGTTCAAGTGTGTTTTTATCCCCCATGAGCCATCCATCTCCACACAGCAGGGTGGTGCTGGGTGGAGCACGGATAATCACAGCGGTCTCTGTACACCTGGAGGACCGGAATATAATAAACAACTAACAGGTAGTTTCTTCCCATCAGATCTCTGTGACCTTTGCTTTCCCAGAGACTTGAGAGAAAAAAAACACCGCTCAATGTTTACACAGCAATATTACATGAATCAAGAGAAAACAGTTCGGAATACACTGTTTATGTGTACAATTATGCACTCCTGCATTCATTTGTGGATTAGCGTGTGTGATTTTCAAAACGAAAGCAAACGAAAGCATGTGTTTTTGCTTGTTTGAATTGCGGCACTCCTCGACAATCAGTCACAATCAAGCAGAGCAAACAGAAGTGTCTGAAACTTCGAGCTAATTTGGCATCGACTGACATTTCCGATAGAAAATTCTCCAAGCAGATGCTCGGCGACTCATCAGATGTGGAGGAAGTGCGCGTGAGTAACAACAATCACATGAATGCGAGGTCAGAAAAACTTATTCTCACCACCGATCCTATTTTTAGGATCTGTGTGCTTCGCAGACTGAAGTGGCATTGTGTTCTTTGTGAATGCATGACCCTCTGAGGTGCGTTCATGTGCCGTGAACCTCGGCCAAAAAAAAGCAGGAGGAAGGCGTGGGAAAGATCTGCTGAACAAGTGAACGAAGAACGATGGAAAAGCTAAGCGGTCTGGAGGCATTCCTTTGTGATTACACATCTGTGGAGAAAGAGGCCAGACATTCTTTCAGCTGTGTCTAAAGCTCCTGACTTCTACCCTTGATCACCTCACCCGCTTATAAACTGTGACTGGGTTTCCTAATGCAGAAGTATGACACTCTGAATCAGGCTTTTGCAATTGGTTTTAAGGTCTGCTGATCCAAAAAAGTACAAAAGTCAACAGTGTGCATCAGAGAGCAGAAGCTTATGTTCCTTTAAACAGGAATTTAGAATTGCAATGTTGTGAAGCTTCTTTCTTCTTTAAGAAACATTCAGAAACTTCAGAATCGTTTCTTAATCCAGTCATCCAGGGGTGGGAGGCAGAACATGACAGCAGAAGGACAGGGCAAACACTGGTGGGGGTTGTGCTTCTGTTCTGCCTTTGTTCTCATGCTGACCTCTTCATTATAGGGCCTTTGTCACCATGTAAGGATTAAGAGTGAATAAGAGTCCTTCCTCTGTTAGTCAGGGGAAAAATCTCTCAATAAAATGTTTTTTTCATATGAATATACAGCAATTTGGTAATGTGACAATGTTCTTAGAAATACAACACTTGGCTTTTTGTGATTTACGAGTTTTAGAAACGTTTCCTTTCCTTTCAGAACCCCTAAAACTCACACTGTGTGTGTGTGTGTGTGTGTGCGTGCGCGCGTGTGTGCGTACAAAAGCACAAACTGGATCACTACTATGACAGTTACTGAAACAATTATACAGCTGATTTAAGGACATGGCCCAATTTAAAAACATTGTATTTATTATTTTTTATGAAGTAAAAAGATTACTGTTTAATTAATTGAGCTAATTGATTAAAAATAAATGTTATTAAAATCGCACGAGACACAATGAGACAGTAATGAGATACAACCAGTCTGCCTAGGCTATTTAATTTAGCATTTCCAGGAATGTGTGCATAAGGACAAATATTGCCATTGTTTAATTAAACATATGAGTGTAGTTTGTGTATTTAAATACAGTGCAACTTAAATTACAGAAACATTTGTGTTTGCACTTATTATTGTGTCATTATCACAGTTCGCAGTATTTAATTACCTCAGTGACACTGGATAAATGCCATGTGGCTTTGAGCAAATACAAATGATAAGTGCGATTATTACTGTATCAGGTGCATTATACCTCCCCCTACTGGCCAAAAAACTAATTCCCGCAGATGAATAAAAGCCATAATACCTATAATTATTTACAAAGTTTCGTGATTATTAATATTCTCACTCCTTTTATTTCAGTAAGTGACGTGAGGCATAAACAAACACACATTACTCAACACATTGCCTTGCCTTGTTTTTGCCACTGCGCTATAAAGCTTTAGAGCCTTACATATGTACATTTTATATGCTTGTCAATGGCAAAAGGATAGAGGCGGGCAATATTTTCGCCACGCCGTTATTAACTGGCTGGGCCGCATGTCAATCACCCGCAGTAAGACGAGTGACGCGTTTCCTGTCAGTGTCTGCTTACATTTGACACCACGTGATCCTCTCTATATCAACACACGGACGCCATTAATATTAAAAGCAAAGATACGGAAAATCAGAGGTGAGTTCATACGGAAGTGATGCTAATCGGAGCCTTGTAACACGGTGAGACTTGTGTACATTAACAGACAGCGCGTGTTATAGTCGTAATGTGACCTCCTGTGCTGCTATTGTGAAATGTAATTGCTTTATTATGCTTTTGGTTACGAAATAGCATTGCTAACGAAACTAGGCCTGAACATCTGGCGGTTTATTAATGTGAAAAACTCCGGGATTACACGCAACGCGATCAAAAGCGTTTAACGGATCGGTGGTGCATGTCATGCGCATGTGCTGTTTCGAAGTGCACTTAAACCAGTCTGCTTTATTAAAGTTAAAGCTTTCGTACAAAACATTGTTTACCTCCTCTGCGAGTCATTTGTGCTTTAATTGCGTTTACCTCCTCTGCGAGTCATTTGTTTTTTAATGTGCTTGTAATTCGAGAGTCACACTGAGCTAACGCAGATCAAAACAGCCTGCGCGCTTACAGCTTGGTGTCTATTAGCTCAACTTTATTATCAAGATCGTGAGGTTTGTGCTGTCAAGTTCAAACGAGCCTTTATTAAAGGTCCGTGTTATCGACGACCACAAAAGTATCAATCCGAATCTGTTGCAGATTGTCAGTCTGCACCATCTGGCACTTAAAATTCTTAAATCTTTGAAGCGCCGTGTTCCAAACAAATGCAACGCACTGCACAAATTGAAAATCAGTGAAGACCATATGCATGTACTGTTAAAAGCAGTTAAATAGATTTTGTTGTATTGCATAATAAGGAACCTCAACCGCTTTAAAGTCTCCTCCGTTTTAATACAAGTTGTGGTGTACTCAGTTGTTTCGTGCACGCTTTCTTGGTTTAACAGAATGTTCCTGCACTGGTTACATAATCCACAAACAAAATCCTCTTTGCTTTAAATGGTTGTCTGGTTGTGTTTTTACGTGTCAGTTGTTACAAACACACCCTGATGGTAATGTAGTTCTGTTTCTGCCTGCCAGACAAGAAGTTGTTTTTTTGCGTGCAAGCCACACTTTATGCACGGATGTCGTTACTTGCAGTACGCAACAAAGACTGCGCAAACATCTTTCTAGCAAAACATTTCACAAGAGTACTTTCTGCTCGTCCAACATAGTTAATACGTGTTTTGCAACGGTTGTTGCTCTGCTGGGACACTTGTGTGTGTACTTGATGAGAATTGGCATCCACTAAAAATGACCTTGGGACCAGTTGCTCATAAAAGTAAAGTTGGTTCTGAGAATAGCTGACGCTGTTGGGTTTGACCCAGTGCAATGAATCTCATACATTTAAGTGTCCAAACATATCTTTCCAAGAACATTCTGGATTGTTACAATAAGTGTGTGCTTTGGCCTACGACACCACCTCCACATGACTGACTGGAGGCAGTACTTTCTTGGCCTCAGGTTAAGTTTAGCAGTAATCTTACTTCGCATTTGCGAGTTGGAAAAAGCTTGGCGTACAGCAATGAGCCTTCATTGCAGTGAGGTGCTATTTTGATGTTGTACTGTAGAGAGGATGGTATTTATAGATGGCCTGATGATGGATGCAGTATGAAAACATGCATGGGGGTTTGGAGGGGGAAAAGTGCCTGAGTGCATAAAACAGCCAGTTGATGTTGTGTGTGTGTGTGTGTGTGTTGCAGAGGGTGAGGCTTTGGTGAATAGCCTGCTGTCATCTTTCCCAGGGTATCGAATTTGAATACGTTTACATGCGTTTTTCATACAGGAATGTTGTGATGTTATCAATATGATTTAATCATAATTTGGTTATTTCAAAGATGTAGGCATCGTGTAAACTAACTGGTTGTCATAAATGCAGGTAATGAAATGGAAACACCCTTATTCTCTCTATCTAAACATTTTCCATCCATCCACCCACTTATGCAATCTTTGCAATTCATTGACCGTGTATTGTTATAAGGGTGTGAATGAGAATGAATCCGTTCACTAAAGAGGAAGCAGTTCCAGTTTTTCCAGAGGAGAATAACAGGAATAGAATGTGTAAGGTGATGTCCAGAATTATTCCAAACAAATGTAAAGCATGTAAATATCAATTTTACAGTAAAGTCTTAATTACAGTATAGCCCATAATTAAAAGTTGAAGTGTAAATATGGTTGAAAACAATTACTTTGGATCTAAAGCTGATTATTACCAGTGTAATTACCAGCTGCCCCACTCATGATGATACTCAAGCACCCAGTGCATTGTGGGTAACCTTTTGTTTCAGGTTCACAGTTGTTCTAATGCCACACCTGCCCTCAAAGCCTTTAGTCTGCTGTGGTGACGCACCTCTCATTATCTCATTGCCAATCCTGTTTGGATTTGTTTTTTTAAAGGATTTTGTCTGTGACTGCTGACCTCATGATGTTTCTCGTATGTATCTCAGGGTGCAGTTCAGAGATGGATTCAAAGTCTCGCCGCTTTCCGTTCGCTGTCTCCAGCTCTTCCTCGCTGTCCTCCTCATCCTCCTCGTCCTCTGCGCTCAGTGCGAGTCGGCTCTATGGCAGAGGCAGCGTCTTGGGGAGAGATCGGTTTAGCAGAGATGCTTCTGTTAAAATAGACTCAGACTATCAGGTATTGCACATTCATTTCTAAAGTGTCTGTTGACATCCAGCTCCACAGGTACTGCAGCTTAACACTGTTTCAGTTTATTCAGTCGATTGAGTGTAAAGCAACTGCTGAACCAGCCTCCCAAAAGTTTTCAAGAGGATGTATTTTACACTTTTGTGCCCACTTATTGTATTTTAGCCCTGAAGTTCACTTATAATGTTAGTCAGTGGTTCTTTACCCAGAACGCACCGTTAAGGCCATTTTCCACCTCCTCTTTGACCCTCACAGTTCTTTTAACTCAAGTCATCAGCAAATCAGCTTCGCGTGTCCTGTGTAAAAATACATTTTGCTTTACAGTGCAATATATTATTTCAGAGGCATTTTTATGTGTATGAAAGCGTGTTTTTCTAACATTATAAAAACTGTCACCTTTTCATGTCAAATATAGATGAAAAGTGGAGCAAGTCATTATTGGTTTTTGTGCCCTCACATTTCAAATTTAATTCAATTGGTAGAGCATTGCGGTAGCAGCACAAAGGTTGTGGGTTTGATTCTCAGGGGAACCCATGTACTGAATTTGTATGTCTTGAATACATTGTTAGTCACTTTGGATAAAGTGTCCGCCAAAGGCATAAATGTAAATGTAAGACAAAAACCATCAACAAGTCGATTCTGCATGCGCTGGAGTACCAAAAAACATTTTTGTGCATACTTAAAAATTTAGATTTGCGCACTGTTGACCTTAGACTGTCACAAGCCCTCTCCATGTTTTTTGTTTTTCTTGTTTCACAAAGTTTGGGAAAACCTGCCCCCACCCCTTCAGACAGTAAACTTTCATGAAGCTTCTAGAATCCTGACAGAGACACTGTGGATATCAGTCTGTTTGCATCTCAAGTTCCACAGCTACTTCTAGTTCTGTGGGAAGGTGTTCGAGTTACACTGGTCTTTTTATAGATTTCGCTAGAATCTTGGCCCTGGTGTATCACATCAGTCTGTCGAGGTCTGTCTCTAGATAAAGTTGCTTTTGACTTTTAAAAGCACATGTCAAAACAACATGGCTATATCAATACTTTAATGAACGTTGTGTATGATTTGGCCATTTAACAAGGTCATCCTCAGCCCATACATAAATAGCTGCAGGGGATTTGTAATCTGACAACAAACAGGCAAACTGCTCCTTTGCTGTAGAACGAAGATTTTTTGCAGTGGCCTTAAGTCTCTGTTCACCTGTTGTTTACTTTTTGGCCTGTTTCAAACTTCCTGTGTCTGTGCATTTATCACCAAGTTGAAAATACATTGGCAATGCTGTGTTAACCTGTCAACATTATTCTTCACAATTATGTCCTCACAAAAAAGGCTTTTGCTTCACAACGAAGCAAAAACATCTGACTAAATTTCCTGTAGCTCAGTGGTTAGAGCATGGCGTTAACACCGCCAAGGTCATGGGTTCAATCCCAGGGATTGCACATACTCCAAAAACAA
The DNA here is from genome assembly GCA_036877575.1 of Botia almorhae. Lineage (NCBI taxonomy): Eukaryota > Metazoa > Chordata > Actinopteri > Cypriniformes > Botiidae > Botia > Botia almorhae. The sequence continues at coordinate 37,284 of JAZGTJ010000561.1, read as the reverse complement.
TGTATAGTATAATGCAATGTAAGTCGCTTTGGATAAAAGCATCTGCCAAATGCATAAATGTAAATGTAAATCCAGATGATAAGCGGTTTGTTAGCTACGCTTTGGGATTTTGCAATCAATTTTGCAAAAATGTAGATTAATTGCCATGTGTATTTACACCTGATTCATGTTGATCAGATTCCACAACAAATCGGAAGTTCACAACAATCACAAAAGTTTGTAATAGATGTAAATAACCAACAGAAATATTTTATAGCATTTATTAATTGCTTAATATAGTTACCCAAAGTTCACATCCTGTATAAAGCTGCAGGTCTGTTACACAACAGGAACGCTGTTGATGAAAAATCTGATCCTGCTGCAATAGTTGCGCTTCTGTTCACAGGACGTGTAAAACAAGCCCAACACTGCAATATAAACAACACTTGTCTTCTCTTCCTGTCACATGTTTGTGTTCTAATGTCCATGTGTCTGCTCCTCATTGCTAATGTTTCCTTTGTTACAGAGCTCTCGTCTGATTGGCTCCCCAAGAGGATACCGTTCATCTGAAAGCAGTCAATCCAGCTGGAAACTCTCCACTCCTCTGTCTTCCTCTTCATCTTCCTGTGATCGATCATGGACAGAATCATCCAATGGGGACAGAGTTAGACTTGTAAATAGTAATAGTAATAATTGTAATAATTTTCAGGAGTAGTTCACCAAAAGATGAAAAATTAAGTGTTTTTAAAGCTCTAAAAAGTACAAACATCCGTTATAATTGTTTCTTCGTGACTTCTTGTCATATGCTTGTTTCCTCATAGGACATGCAAGAACCGATGACATTCTAAGTTGTTAACATTGCACCATGTTTGAATTTAGCTCTCTGATCTGTTTATATACATGGATATGTGATGTATTGATCATTTAAGACAACCATATTGAACCATATTAAGACAACCATACAAACATATTGTTTCGCTTGAAGCTGTACTCACTGGAGCTGTATGCATTACTCTTATGAGCCATGGATGTGCTTTCTTGAGGTTCAGAGACTCGGCACTATTCAGTGCCATTACAAACCTGGGAGGAGACAGGAAACTATTAATACATTCGATTGCATTGTGTGGCACATTTCAGTGCAGATTGTTCTGTGATTCTGTCGCAATGTAATGCAGGCTTTGCAACGAGGTGGTTAAGCAAACAATTCAAACATACATGTCTGATGTCTAGTGTGTTTGTGCATTCAGACAGACTCTGAAAGAAGACTAGGAACGTACTGTGGACTTCTTGGCACGTCCCAGGACAGTGAATCTAAACGAGCAAAACTGTCCTATGTGAACAGGGCAACATATCAGCCGAGCAGCAGAGCTCCTTCCACCTCTACCACTGCCGGCTCTTACTCTGCTTTAGGAAGTATGTCACATGATTTCCTGATAGATCAGTCGTCCTTTTAGTTCTCTTCAGCTTGATACAGAATTTAACATGATCATTAACGAAGATTAATGATTTGAAATGCACCAATATATTGGATACTAATATTTATCGGCCGTTTTTGATCAATTTATAATCATAGGCATAGCGACTATAGCATGAAAGACAGATGTGACAAACCTTTTGTTATTTTTATCATTATTATTATTAACAGCTTGAAGGTACTAAAAACATTGTTTTTTCTGAGTAAAATAAATGTATTCTTGACAAAACAGAATTAAATTTGTATAAAACAGTTCAACGTGAGCCATGCGCACTGTATAGGAGTATTTCTTGATGACAGAATAACAAATTGCTCTGAATTTAGATTCATCATGGAAGTCAACCATTAGTCCTTTATCTAGATCGTCTTCATCTTCCTCATCCTCGTCCAGTCCGTCAGAGAGCCTGTGGGCCTGCAGGGATCTGGAGAAGAGAGGGGATTCGGGATCGACCTCTCTGAGAGAGTCTAGTTACCGGCCCAGTGGGCTGACATCATCACTGTGTATGTGTGCACATGCATACATTTTCTATATATTCTTTAGTCTGCTACCACTCCCATGTTCCAACATCTAGTTGAGTCTTTTGCAGAGGAATGTAAGCTGTTAGGCCGGACCAGCTATGTAATAATACTTAATGCTCAACAAGGACATTATGGTATTTGTTTGTCCACATACTTTTGGTCCTCTAGTGTATCTTGATGTTTCTTGAAGTACAGGGTATATTTTATAAATAAGATCAGCGTATTAAATGAATGCTTACCAAATACACAAAGGACCTCAGATGTTGATTTCAGCTGAAATTATTTTACCTGTGTAGAAACACATCTTTGTGTGAAACCATGGACGTTAGAAAATCTGAATTGACCAATTAGAATCAAGTATTCCAAAGTGCTCTGTAATTTATGACGTGTTGTTGCTTCTCATGGTAACTGTGTGTTTATGTTTCTGTTTTAGACCGCTCAGACCGTGTAACTTCCACCTATGCACAGGGTGCTCGACCCAAAGAGAGCCAGTACACCTCTCACAGCGGTTCTAATCACCGTATTTCTGCCAAGTACCTCTCTACCCCTCTAGACCGCAGCTCCCACACACCAGCCTCTGAATATCAGCCTGCTCCTTACTCCCGCAATACACAACGCACCAACCCCTCCAGAACTTCCACCTCTGTCTCTGAGCCCTCCCACATCTCATCCTGGAGCACCACCCCTTACACGCCCCTTACTGAGCATAGCTCCAGCCCACCACCCTCTAGCCCCGCCCCCACTCCGCACTCCATTCCGAATGGCGGTGAATCCGATGGCAGGCGAACAACCAGACGTTTACTATCCCGACTTTTCTCTCGACGCTCTAGTCAGGAATCAAGCTCCACCTCCAGTTCGGTTTCTGATTCGAGGTCATTTGACTCTGGCTCAGAAGAAGCTCCGCCCTGTGAAGCCCCTCCTCCAGTCAGCAGAGAGAATGTGGAAGCGAGGAGCTCTGACCCAGTTCAGGCGTTTTCGTTTCTGCAGAGACGTGGGTCATCTCTCGCCTCCGTTCAGGAGAGTGCTGTAGTGGAACCTGAGCAGGAATCGCTCAGGGCTCCAGGGGGCCTGGCTTGGCTAAACTGGAACCGTTGCACCCCACTATTCTCTCGTCGCAGAAGAGAGGGGCGTGATGAAAGCGCCCGCATAGACCCTCGCCACTCGCCCCAGTTTCCTATTAGTGCCCATGATGGGCGTAAAACGCCTGACCGAGGCGCGCGTCATGAAGATGATGATGATGATGAATCCTCATCAGAGGGTGCCACAGCAGCCACCTCCGCCGGAGCTTCCGGTCTCTCAGCGTCACTGCTGCAGGACTCCGCCCATCTTGCTGGGCGGAGCCATGGCTTTGGCAGGGTGATATCCACCCCTATCTTCCGTGTGCCTGAGAATGTAAGAATTGGTGTGGGAGCTGGAGTAGAGGGGAGGAGTCAAACCAATGAACAGGTGAAAGAAAAGACCGCATCTTCCAGAGACCCAGAGAGACTGAGGAAGATTCAGGAGAGGTCAGAGACCATTTACCAAAGCAATGTTAATGATCTGTAATGTGTTGCAGTTGTGTAGAGTAACTTCTGATTCCTCCATCACTAAAATACACTCAACTTACCATTAAATGCATTTATCTGCATTAAAACTGTATAAACATGCTTTCTTGCATGTTTTAAGCTAGTAGTATAAGTAGACAATTGTGGATGAGTTTTTTATGTGATTTTATTTTTTCCTCCAGTCGGTTTACATTTACATTTAGGCATTTGGCAGATGCTTTTATTCAAAGCGACTTACATTGCATTATACTACACATTGATCACTATACATTGAGTATGTGCAATCCCTGAGATCAACCCATGGCCTTGGCGTTGTTAACGCCATGCTCTAACCACTGAGCTACAGGAAAGCTAATGCAGGTGTTAATGATTTTATTTGCTGATTATAACTACACCCCTCCCTGCTTTGCAGCCTGCTATTGGAGGATTCTGATGAGGAGGAGGGTGACCTTTGTAGAATCTGTCAGATGGGGGAGCAGTTGAGTTCCAATCCTTTGATCGAACCCTGCAAGTGCACCGGCAGCCTGCAGTTTGTGCACCAGGACTGCATTAAGAAATGGCTGCGCTCCAAAATAAACTCTGGTATGATTGTTTTCCTGAGCTTGGCAATACATTAGTGTTCTGTTTGTTCTGTATTTATATACTTATACTATATTTTGAGGGGGATGTTGTAAACTGCCTTTATTTACTGCCCATTTTTTCAACGTTTCTAGTCTCCTTGTATTATTAAAAAAAGTGCTGTGACTGTACCACGGTACATTCATGTTTCAGGTGGCAATACCATGAAAGTAAGTTGTGGCATGAATATCATATCTTGTGTCTCAAAAAATACACACATTTAGTTAGTTTAATTTATTAAAAACTAAAATATTTTTATTAAATTGTATGGATGCCGTTTCTAATAAAGGCTTATTTTAGTCTCATTCGATGTATCTGTTGTGTTGTGCAGGTTCTAACTTAGAGGCCATCACTACCTGTGAACTGTGTAAGGAGAAGCTGCACCTGAACATAGAGAACTTTGATGTTAATGAGCTCTACAGATCTCATGAGAGGGTGAGTAGATCACAGAACTGCACCAGACAAAAGTCTCTAAATACAGAAGTGCTCAGAACACAGAGAATTATCTCTACATTTTCAAAATATTCATAATGATTCAGATGGTGTTCAGTTGTGTTAGTAGTTTGTGATTATTCTGCCGATGCAAACCGAACGCTAGACTACAATATTTAAAGCGTTTTCCTGAGTCACAGGGAAATGAATTGTTCGTGTAGGAGTTGTGGGGCTTTCTGTGTGGATATAAGAGAGACAGAATGCTGTGAAACGATACATAGACAATAAATACATTATGTATCCTTCAAATGCTTGTATGCGACCAGCAAAGACATCAAACACACAGCCCCACCAGAATAGTCTGACTCTCAGATGAATGACTCATTTAGGATGTTTGTTTTTATATGTATAGACTCTGTTAGATGTAGTTGTGTTTGTGTGTGTTGGGTTCCTCAGTCAGAGTACGAGTTCATCAGCTGTGGGCTGTATCTGGTCGTTCTCCTGCACCTGTGTGAGCAGAGGTTCTCTGATGTTCTGGGGGCTGTCAATGATGCCGGGGTAAGCCCACCGTGTCTGTCTGCACCTTTATTTTTTTGACTTATTCAGTGTCTGCTCTGTTAACGTTTGGCTAGTGTGAGCGAGCCGTTACACGTGAACTGATGAAAGTGTACATGATAAACGCTGTGACTTAAACCAAACGTTTTCCCCTCTCTCGCTCAGTTTTTCAACTTGGCGAGAACTCTGCACGAACACATGGACAATCTTGAAAGTACGTTTTGAATCACTTTTGTGTTTATTGTGGTACTCCAACCCAAAGTTTATAAGCTTGACGTAATTGTAAAATATCAACTCTCTTAAATGTTTGGGCAAGTACCGATAATAATAATAACGACATGCTTGTTTTGTGGATGAGTAACGCTGCTGTTTGAGTAACGCTTCAGCTTTTTTAATTTAAAGAAGTTTGTTGCATGGCGTATTTTCCTAATATGCACATTCACAAATAAGAATGTTAATATTACACTGTAGACTAAGCAGTAATTGTTGGTGTTTTGTGTGGTATAATTAGGGCTGAAACTAACAGCTAATTTGATTAAATTAATTTATGCCTATGATCTGATATTCAGTGGCCCTTCTTTAAACAGTGTGCAAACAGAAGTCTATATAATGTATGCTATACAACGTGTGAGAAATGGTTTACTGTATTAATGTTACAGTTGTGGATTGTGCGTGGATAAAACAAACTTCACACATTTCATAAAGTATGAGTGCATGCTTGTCAATAAAGCAGCAGCTTAGTTTTCCTTAGTTTCCTGTTCCCTCCATTTTCTTTGACGACAACAGCAACATTTAATGTTATAATTGCTGTTTTGATGGGAAGTTTTGCAGATTAAAATTGGTGTCATTATATTATAACCGTGTGTTCCTGCCAAATCGCCTTAAATGACAAAAGGCTTTAATCAAATTGAGCAGCAGTAGCTTTTCATAAAAGCATCTGGAATGTCAAAAAGGCATGAAACTTCATTTTGTTTCCCCTGCTTTAGAGAATTTAAAATCCCAACTAATAAATTGTGTGATTTGTTGTTGACTGTTTTCATGGTCTGTTGTTATCGATTTCAATGATTTGCTGTTGCAGCCCTAGTTTTAATTAACCAAGAAAACAGAAGTACATCAGCAGTGCATTGTGGGTGTTAATGTCTATGTTTCTGTCAGAAGGCTCTTGGTGATTATTGAATATACTTTTGCAGGCTCGTTTGCAGAATCTGATGAAGATGAGGTGGAGGACAGCAGGCCATCCATTGACTTCTGTGACTTGGATGATGATGATGAAGAGGAGGAGGTTTAATCAGGTGGTAGGGAGGAAGGGGGTGTGACTTAGCAGTCCGTCTCCTAGTCTCCTCCCACTTCCTGTTTTCCGTTTGTGTCCTCCCTTGTGAAGTGACTTTCACCACGGTTCCTAACCTATCACAAGGATTTCATAATATGCAGATAAATGTGTTTGGTGGCAACTGTTTGGATGCCATTTTCTTTTGATTTTCTGTTTTGCATCAGAGGTGGGTGAGCACTCTAAAGCTTTATTTAGCTTTTAAAAAAAACGTCCGGCCAACTGTCAACCACCACGAGTGCTTTAAATTAAAACCATGCTTGGAAGCTGATATGGGGACAGGCAGAGAGGATCATGGGAGATTTGTATTCTTACACTGGTGTATTGGTGAGATCTGCTCATTTATAGGGCTGCTTGAATATGAGATGACGTTTGGTTTCAGTATCTTGAAAAAAATATAAAAAAAATTAAAACTTTCTTGTTTCTGTTTTTATGTGATCTAATATGTTTGAGTTTGAGTTTTCGCGTGTTTTTGGTGAATGGGTGAATGAAAGATTTTCGCCTTTCTAGAAGACTTTTTCCACAGTCTGTATGTTGTACATTGCTTTATGAAAACATTGTAATTCACTTCAGTTGATTACAATAAAACTGAGGTATTCAGATACCTTGTTAAAACCTAAACCCTCCTTCAGACTGTTTACATCATAGATATTTTCAATAATATATATATATTTGTTTTGTTTAGATATTTAAATTGGAAACATGTTTTAATTTGTGGGTGTCTGTATATATTACACACACTTAAAGCATACATATATTCCTTGTATTGTGCAACCACATAAAAAATATTTAAATATTTATTATTGTTTTTGTACATCTAGGAAAAAACAAATAATTGTGTACCCTTTAACACAGTGAAAAAAACAAAACAAAACAAACAAACACTGAACCAGCAGATGGCATCGCGCGAGCTGTGACGCAGCGCGCGCACCGGTCCGACTCCACCAGCTATTCATCGGTCCATCCGCGAACCATGATGTGACCATGACACACACAGCCACCTGAAGACGGGAAAACAACAACATTCTCCTTCCCCGTGTCATTGCGTGCAGTTATGTCTGAGACTCGCTGCCTCCTTTCGCCATGCCAGATCTTTCGGGGTGTCTGCTCCTCGCCGCGGTGCTGATTTTCGCCGAGGATGGGTACGTGAGGAGAGCGGAGGGTGGGGTGCTCTCCCACGGCCTAGCCTCGCAGTCGGGGAAGGACAATGCCAGCGACACACAGACGTCCCAGCTGAAGGGACGGAGGGATGGGACGGTGCCTCCATCAGGTAACGCGCACATCACCGGGGTTTGTGTTCAGCGTCATCCGCTTTCTCAGCATCAGCGCAAGCATCCAAAACGCATCAGCTCCGCCATAAAACGAGCCGTGCTGCGGTTTGCTTAGAAATAACAGGAATGTTTTCATGATGGGGTGCGTGACAACAAAGGAGTGTTAAATCATGGCTGAGCTGTTGACCATTGTGTTTGCTGTTGATGATCTATAGGACTTGGTATGTTGTATGTATGTTTATTACATTGATCTGTTATTTGCAACCTTGCGGTGTTTTTATACAACGCTAAGTGAAGTCTCGCCTATTTCGGGATGTATGTAGGACAGACATCTGCACTCTGCATTATTTACAGGTGAATAGCTTATATGACGGAGCAGCATCATAGCCTTTATCTTGCTTTATATCTAGTAAAGGATATAAAGCACACAACTGTATCAATATTAACAGTATATTATTCAAACGGTAAACTACAGTTTATTTTTTCCCGTAGTAGTTCTGTTAAGTGCAATATCATGGTCATTTTTTACTGAGTGTTAAGTCATTGTATTAAACAATGTATTCAAAATGTTCATAACATTTGAGGCTACTTTTTTAACTGATGTCAGTCTCTGGTTTTATGTAGCCATTTTGTGGCGTTATTAAATAACTCTTTAACTCTTTTATAATTTACAAATATGAGATTATAACTGCTATGATTTAAACAGATTTTAATGGGTGCCATTGCTTTATCTTAGATGTATTATTATTTTAAATATCTAGACATGTTAAATGGGATTTACTCTCTTTTGTGGCATTCAGATTTATTTTAAAGGGGTTATATTTGAAAGGTCTCTGCATTTAAACTGGTGCTCTCATTTGGCACTTTGATCTATTTTTAAGTTATTCTGACTACTGTTTTTTATGTGTTCGGAAATTACATCTGTGATACCTTAATTTTAGATGTTGACATAGGTGGCAAACCTTTTTCCACCTGTTTCCTTTTAATTATATACTTACTGCATTTGTAATTCATATTCATATCTTCTGGCAAAATATTTCCAAACTGAAATACAGTTTCTGGCATAGCTCATTCTTATGCACATATGCATTTTCATGTGTATTTTTTATTCAGCCCTACCAACATTGTGACCTTTTCTCTCTCTCTCTAGAGTCGCCCCTGACGCTGAAGGTTTGGGTGAAGGACGCCTCTAGCCAGAAGTTCTTGACAGGAGCTGTGTTGAGTGTGTTTGTGAATGGATCTCAGATTCTCTCCAGCCAGACTCTGGAGAACGGAGAGGTCACGCTTACCGTTCCGTACCACCTCGGCTTGACCCTCAATCTGGTGGCCAGCATGGAGGGTTATGTGCTCACCCAGCTGCCCTGGACAACCACTAAGATGCCCAGTAAGGACTTAAAAAACTTACTAGGCTGTTATGCATTCTATATAATTTAATGACATCAGATTGACGATTTGTTATACAGGTATATATCCAGTTAAGACAACAACTGTGATTGTTGTGATGCACAATGTGTTACTGTTGTATAACCACAGCTAGAGACTAGCCTTCATCACCAAAGGGGAAATTGGCTGCCAATACGAGTTTTGAATGTTTTTGTTGTTTTCTAGTTTTCTCTGTCGTTACGATGTCCCTGCATCCTCAAACACAAGGGAACATCTGGCTCTTTGAGGATACTGTGCTGGTAACTCGGAAAACATCCGGTATGTCACGTAACATCTTTTACTCGTTTTACTTTTATTGTCTATCGCTTTATTCTGTTTTCCGTTTGTACTGTTTTAAGATTGAGATCTGTTGTAAAAAGCATCATAGGTTTTACTTAATACCTTTATAATTATTAATGTCACTGTAGCACTTAAAGGGATAACCATCCTAAAAATATGAAAAAAATACACTTTAAAAAGTAACTTTTTATAAAATTATCATTCCCAGTTTCTTTCTCTTACATTACATATCATTTCCCCTACAGCACAATTATGCTTTCAAGTTAAAACTTAAAACTGTCATGGCCTTGGCAACACCAATGTCCAGGGTTTAATTCCTTGACATACTGACTAAACTATGCATAATTTTATTTCAACTTTTTAAAAGTTTTTCTATATTCTCAGTTTTTTAAAAATATTGAAAAAAATATTCCCCTTTTCTTCCATACAATGGAAGTGAATGGTGACCGAGACTGTGAGTCACTAACATTCTGCCTAACATCTTTTGTGTTCCATGGACACCATACTGTCATAGAGGATTAGAACAACATAAGTCTGAGTGAATGAATCATTTTGGGGTGAACTGTACCTTTAACAAGAACAGGTTTGCAAACCAAACCTGTTTTTAGGTGATATTTAACGCAAATAGACTTTGAGTCACTGTTGTATTTCTGCTGTGTAATTATTTCCTAATGTATCACAGATCTGTCATTTCAACCAAGCGTCCAGTTTCCCAAAAGCCTTCTCAGACTACCTGAGAACACAACCATCTCAATGCTGTCAGCCTATCTGACAGCTCCAGCTCTGCCTGAAGGAAAATACTCCAGCTTCTCTGCTCTAAGCCAGAGTGGTAAGAAACGTACTGCTTAAAATGTTTGTGTAATTGCTGACAAGCTTCCTTGCATTCAAATGTTAATGATACATTTGTGGAGGGAAATTACAGTAGAGCAGCTTTAGTCAATGAAGGCTACAAGGTCTATTACTGTTTAGACTTCATACAGTATTTATTAGCTGATGTTATTGATTACAGCATGGTATTGATTTGGCAATATCAGGCTACTTGGTCAGCCAGACTTAAACAAGATCTAATGTGATATTACATTGCAGTCAAACTATTGATCCTGTAGACCACACGCACACACACTTACAGTTTTCCAATGCATTCTATAATTAACCACTTTTATTGTTGTATCACCCATCACAGGTTATAAAAATGTCAAGTTGAACCCTTTGGTTATGATCAGTGCCCAGTTAGTTTGTAATGGAAATGAGCTGGACGTCAACGGCCCCATTCAGCTCAAGGTGCCACTTCCCTACCACACTTACCTACAGCCCTCCGACTCACTTCCTGCATGGACCTTCAACATGACCACAGGTAACTGACAAACATCTCACTGATAGACTGCAAGCCTGCAGATTCCAAAGCTGATACTAAAATATCTTGTTACCTTTGCCTCCAGGTCAACTTTGAATCTTTACCAAAATGTACACAATTTATGCAAGCTACATATTCAATATATTGTCTAACCACCAGCTATTAAAAAGTAGACAAAAATTATACGATTAGGGCGTATAATGTTTAATTGCTAATACATGTGCTTTAGGATAAGATGGTGTTTGTTGATAGACACATCAGTTGATTAATGTACGTTCTATAATTTACGCAGAAGCTTTGTTTTTATTTACAAAGGTGCACAATGCAGTATTTTCCAGAAAACTATGAACTCATACAAACAGAATCCCTCTCAGTTATTACTGGTGGTGTTTGTATTTACAAACACTGTCCACTGCCTTTAGTTTCTATTGTTTTGGGCTGCTTGGGACGTTTCTGTGGGGCATCCTTTGGCCAGTGGGTGTGTAGCCCCCAGCAAATAACAATGTGCAAGTGATGGGCGTATATTAGGCTATAGAAGAGTGGCCAAGTTTGAATGTTAAAAGTGTGAAAATCCTGCCTAAAGCACGTTTATATTAGAATTATGTCCAGCACTTAATAAGTTGTTTTATTACAGGTTCCTGGGTGAATAAAGGTCTGGGCATTGTTCGGTCAGAGAAAAATGGCCTGGTCTGGACCTATGTAGCACCACATCTTGGTAACTGGATTGCTGCACCCTCACCATCCTCAGGTAAGAATCAGTATGTGTGTTCCCTGGGATTCGAACCCATGACCCTGGTATTGTCAGCACCATGCTCCACAAATCTAACCACAAAACATCAGGAATTTGGAATTACTGTATGATTACTGTAAAAATCACTCATCACCCCATGCAATTACCGTTTTAACTGAGCATCAGAAAGCATGTTTTCCATCATCTGTCTTATGTAAACACTGAATCCATCTCTCTGCCTTCTCTTGTCCATTGGCAGCCCTCTAACCAGATTTGTGTTTGTGTAAATCAAGGTTTCATGGGGCTTGGAAGCTCAATGGATTTCATTTCCTACCACACGTACCTTCTTGTGGGTATATTGGGAGGAACTCTTGTGATAGTCATTGGATTTTTATCTGTGATTGTATTTCACTGCAGGTAAGAGTTCATTTAACCACACAAACACTGTATCTTATGAACACTAATACATTTCACTTGTTTGTATTAGTTGCTTGACTTGATTATGTTAGTTCATGGTTTCTAGAAAACTAAAGGCATTTTTCATTTGACAGAGATTTAAACCATGAGACCAGACGGCGGCGATGGAATTCCACCAGACTCACGACACTGAGGAAAGACCAGACCACTTGCACCAGCTCTGATGAGGCTCAAGAACTTTTCTTCTGTAATGGTGACGGGTCTTATTCGTTGGCTGGAAGAAGCATTGGGCATGATGCGTCGGACTCCCCACGACACCAAGCCAACTACAACATTTATGTGGAAACTGTTGGTCGGCCAGTGGGCAATCTTTACGAAAACATTGGAACATTGGAAAGCTTCAGAGCCCCAGTGTCAAATCTATACGTTAATAGTGACGAAGTGGCAAAACTTAAAGAAAAGTCAGAGCAGAATGCCTCACGTCAGGGTGGTGCAGAGAATGTTGTTTTCAGTGACAAACTGTTCCATATCTATAACCAGCCGGTGGCTATTGTACAGGCCCCAGAGCTGTTTAATTCCCAGGGACAGGCTGACCCTTCTGGAAGCAGATGTGCTACATTTCCTCGTAATGGCATGGAGCATGGAGCTCAGGCAGAGAGGAATTTAAAAGACAGTTTCACCCAGACGTTGCCCAAAGTCCCTCAGCAAGACAGCGATGAGCCACAAGCCCTGGAAGGAACCCAGGCTGCTTCCATTAACCCGGGCCTATGGGGTCGCTACAGTCATCTCCTGGAATCTGTGTCTGTTCCGGGAACTTTGAACGAAGCAGCTAGAATGGGGCCTTTCCGGGGGGAACTCCAGGGAATATCGGAGCAAACTTTGCTGGAGCTCTCCAAGGGCAAACCCTCCATTCACCCACCCCGCGCCTGGTTTGTGTCTCTCGATGGTAAACCAGCAGCCCAAGTTCGTCACTCTGTAATTGAGATTCAGGGACGGCATCGTCCAGGCAGTAGCAACGACACAAGCTTGGATTCTGGAGTGGATATGAATGAGCTCCAGCAATCTCTGCGGAAAAGCGAGGAGCCCTCGAGCAGCAGCATGGTTAGGATCAGCGGGAATCAGGAGCAGGACTTAAGCAGCAGTGAAATTGGAAGTCCAGAGGACACGTCCCTGAGGAACACCCTGGAGGGCAGCAGTGCAGCCATTCCCAACATCCCAGAAGACAGGGACGCTGGCGACACCTCCAGTGAGTCCAGATCCACACCTCCCCCACGGAGGCTGAGGAAGTTTCGAGACAAGAAGCCAGAGAAGAAGACATCTCGACATGTGAGGGAGGAGAGACCACAAACGAAGCACTAGCTAAATAATCTGTGTGTATCTGTAGCTTCATGGTGTCTGATAAATGGCTTTGATGAAACTGCCTTATTAAAAAAACATCAGGAAGAATGACAAGATTGTCTTATCCTGCCGTAATTCATAGTCAGTTCTCATGCTCACTCTTTAGTTGGCTGTATCCAGCAGTTTTTCAACAGTTTATTTGTACAAAATTGCATAGCCACAGTGTTTGTACAAACTTCGAACTTATGATTTTTGTAAGTACATTGTAAAAGTTTGTATATACTAATGTATTTTTAATTGTTTGTTGCCCTGTAAACAGAACCCTTGTACCCACAATGCTCTTCTAGTTCCGGTGCTGAATCGGCATTTAAAAACAAATGTTTAATTGCAATTGGTTTGGATCACTTGGCTTAGCTGGAATCAGTTTCTTAGTTCAATTCTACAGATAATTAAATACACAATAAACCAATAAACTGCCACAGAGTGCCAGGAACACAATACAAAAATGGAATGAAATTATAAGACAAAAAACACAGTAATCAAATAATTAAGCTAAACACTCTAAATGCTACAGTTCAGAAAAACTCCAATACCCCAGCATATTGCACAAATACAGTGTTTTCTGAGTTTTTTTGAGGGAGTGTCTGGGACCTTTAAGGTCATGTGCCATTTTTAATGCACTGTACTTATTTAATGTGTTATTGCTAGTCACATGTGCATGCCTTCCATTGTAATGCATTTAGCATTTAATGTTTTCATGTGTAAGAATGTGGGACGTAAAGACAATGTTTGACGTTATGCTTTAGATCACCAGTCCAGTGATGGAAACACAACTCTACAGGTCATGACCTGGCATATAAAATGTTTCTTGTGCAAATGTGTTTTGTGTGCAAAATATTTCTTCACAAATTGACAACAAATCATTATCAGCTCATGTATTGAATGCTTTGGATCTTTTCTAGCTTTTTGTACTGTACACTTTGTGTAACTGTCTATTTATTGTTGAGGATTACAACAAGAAATTAGTGTGTTGTTATCAGGCAGCAAATTACAATAAATTGAACTCGGAGGCAGTTTGACATTTGTAGTGAAGTATGACTGAGGAGTGAAAATTCTTCTGCGTCAACTTTTGTGTGAATGTTTTTGAATTTATTTGTTATAATGTTCCGTCTATTATTTTATTCATTGTAATATATTTTAATGACTTCAAAACACTGGTTTGAATGGCTCATGAGCTATTTCTTGGATGCTTTACAATTCAGCTTGTATTCTGCTTTTTTGTGCACATATAATAAAGGTACTAAATCAAATATACTCAGGAGTTTTATTTGGCCACAACTGTAAAACAAATACAGATTGTACTTCAACAATATAAATAAACATTTAAATATTACAAATATTAAATATTATTGTCTCTTTTACAAACATAATGGTCAGTGTTTCTGACTAGGCTGTGCTAAAGATTTCAGGATCAGTCCTGGATCTTTTGCCTTTGCTTGTAGTGGAAGGTCAAACATGTATTTTATTTTGGGATTATGGATTAATCCTCTGAAGTCTTAAATCAGACTTTAAGTCATTACAGCCTTAACTTTATAATGCTGGTCTTTAATCCAGCCTGCCTACCCCTCTCTTTACCAGCAAATACACAATATTCAATACAATAACAACCCTCATTTAAGTTTTTTTTCTCTTTTCTACAAAAATGACTATTCCAAGCAGCACTGATCTGAGAGCGGAACAGTGTTGATATTTGAAATCGACACACAAACAAACACACTTTTCCTTTCCTTGCTCCACCCTAAGAATAATGAACACGCTGTGCGACGCAGACAACAAGGAACAGACTGCACATAAGATCCTGTTGCTGATTGGCTACGAGAATGTTATAGTGTTGTGGTGATTGGTCTAAACCCTCTTATGTACACGGCCAGGATTGTAATATTTTTCCAATACACACACAGAACAGTCATCTAGCAGATATTCATAAAAAAGTTTGGGTCTTGATATTAATTTTCAACAGGGTTTCTTAGAAATCATTTACTGCTCCTTTAATGCTCATAGAGACTAAAGTATTGTGCTGTCAATCACAAGTTAATAATGACAAACACAAACATAACATACTTGACTTTACTCTTGTTTTCTCACAAGTGCAGTTTTGATAGGGGAATTTGTTATCTGAAGATGAAGATCCTTCACATCCAATCTTTGTGGCTTTACTCTCTCTCCTTTGTGGCCATTCCAGTGTGGCTGGATCCTGCTACAAGCTGTGCTCACACTGGTTGGCTCATTAACACCCACAATGAGTCTTTGCTGGTCTCTGTCTTTCTGTGTGCTGGTCAAACATCTTAGACTGAATGTTGAGGGCCTACTTGGGTAGGATGCTCTCCTCCTGGCAGGTGCCGATATGACCTGCCCCAAAGACGAGCTGTGTTTCATGGCGGGCATTCTGGAGTATGGTTCTATGTGGGAACTATGAATGCTAAGATCCTGGAAACCATGACTTAGTGATTCCACAGGGGAAGGACCAACATACCCTCTGACAGATGGCTGAGGTTTCACTGATCTCAACAGAGAGGGAGCAGTACCTTTCTGAACCTGTAAACCAATGCCTGGAAGAAAGAAGCCAGAGAGCTGTTGATCTGTGCACTTGCTCTGAGTAACACTGGGCTGAGCCAGAGAACTTCCTGTTCTGCCAACTCTGGCGTTCCATGTAAGAGGATTGTAGATGGCTTGCCAGTCTAATGGGCAGCAGTTGGACTTCTGGATTAATGGATCAATGCAGTCAGTATGGAACTACACAGCCAGGAAAGAGAAAAAATATATTTGTTTTATAATTGGAATATTTATTTGTTTTTAATGAAAGACATTAAAGGCATTTTAAAATGCTCTTTCTCAAAACCTAGTAAGCTGACTTGCTGTCTACATAGACAGCTTTCTACACAGACAGCATCCTCACCAAAACAGAACTTGACTTATTAAGTGACTGACCTATAATGCTTCTTGTACCAACAACTGTTTATTTAGGCAGCAAACTAGTTTTTGAAACAGAGCCATTCTGTGATTTATTTACCATACAAGTCAAGTCAGAAACGCTGACCTTATGTTTGCAGGGCAGGGATCTGACGTTCTGGCCTGGCTGGAATCTTGAGAGGCAGATTCTACACTGCGCACCTGGATAAAGCAGTTTGGACTCTTTTCGGACCTTCATCATCGGCAAGCTCTTCATCACATGGTTTGGGATTGTATCATGTGTCACATCTGATATGCTGTTGGAACTGAGGTAGATAGTTATGTGACAGCATAAATACCCCAAAATATTTCTCAACACGTTACAGTATGTTGACAAATAGGAATTTTTAATAGCTTTTAATTTGTTAGAAATTAAAAGCTGCTGTAATATGTATGGACGAACCTTCTATCCATCGAGTGGTTGTCCAATTTCTGTGGTTCTTTAGAAGCGTGAGGGACTGCCTGCCATGATTGACCTCTTTTCTGCACAAATATAAACATACAGTAAGAAAATATGTTATTGCATAACATATTTAATACAGTTTTTTCTAACTCTGAATGTTTAGAAGACCACTAATCTTTCCAAAAAACTTATTATAGAAATGAGAAGCGATAGCTGAGCACATTTCTGCCAGGACAGTAAAACAGTTTAAAGATTAGAAATAGTAATTAATTTTTATACCAGTTTTATTCCAGAATCCATATGAAGGTTGATCCGAGGCAATGATCAGATCTTTATTCCAAGATGTGATGTCATAATGTATAAACATAATTTAAAGTTTACTTTTCTCAAGATGTATTAAATGTATGATGTATTAAAAATTGCCCTTCATTGAAAGTTCACCCCATATCACCCCTTTAGGCCATAACTTTGTATTTTAATGCTATATTTTCTATTGTTTAACTGTACAATATAACACTAATTCATATTTGTTTATGTTACTAATAACCTCTGATGACTGTGCAGTTATGAAAAGCACAAATCTTATACAGAAACTCACCATTCGAATAAGGAAGTAATGCTGTGGATGAGCTGTTTTCTTAAAACATCCCTCACACAGGTGGAAATAACTGCATTCTGTGCACCTGTGAACATCAGACATCTGTATGTGACACTGAATTTAGCCTCTGAAGGAATCCGTTCGCTTTAATTTGATTTGTTTGTGCTGGTTGATGGTTGCTTACTTGAAACACTTGCCGACGACAGGACCGACCCTGCAACTGTTACACATGATGCCCAGCTGTCTGTCCAGACACTCCTTTTCATAATAAGTACACAGTTCACCGGCGTTTTTCACCTGCCACAGACAACAGTGTTACAGCATTACTATAAGTCAACTAGTGTAACACAGCGCTAGCAACGCCAAGGTTGTGGTTCGAATCAATGTAATGCTGAATAAATTGCTTTGGTTAAGAGTGTTTGCCAAATGCATGAATGTGTGTGAATACAGTAAGGAAAATTGAGAAATAAGAAATAACACAATAATCTAGCCATAAACTATAAGTTATGAGTGACAATTGCTGCATCACATTCATAAACTTCATAAATACACCCTAAAAGTATATACATCTTAGTGCACAAGAGTATGCAAGTACTGGGACGTACTAATGCGAAACTGAAGTGGCTGTTTGCTGCCCTGACAACATTGTGATTGTTAACAATCACACATCAAAATGGGACTTCTTGCATTTAAGCATTTAAATCATTCATTGTTTCTTATGTAATGATCATTCATTATTTCTTATGTAATGTTTACTATATAGCTAAATTAAAATTTGGCGAAGCGTCACTTATTAATGGTGTATTCATTCAGTGAAGCATCACCCTCTTGCAATGACTTGTGGGTAATATCAGCCATCAGAGTCTGCATGGATCTGCACTTTGAATTTTCACCGGAAACAATAGATCATGCATACTTGATGACATGTACATACCTGTTCCATTAGCTGCTTAAACGTGCCAAAGTCATCCCTGCACAGAGGACACTTCAGCATGCTGTGTGGGCCTGTCTTTGTTTGGTGATCAGCCCACACCTTCATACAGGAAATGTGAATGTTGTTGCCACAGCTGAACCTGAACACAAGAATGTTATACAACCATAACAAGAGCTATGAGGTTCACTATCACTCGTCTGTGCTTAACTGAACACATTTAATCCTGGGTGAGTGTAATGCATTCATATACTTCCTATAGCTCAACTGGTACAGCATGGTGCTTACAACAATTTGTGAGGTCATGGGTATGATTCCCAAGGCAAGAGGAGTAGAGAAATTACAATATGTATATATAAACATATGAATATACATGTAAATTAACATTCTGACTGAAATTTACCACAGGATTTACGGTAGAAAGATATCTACAGTTTACATTACACATTGTTTGAATAATCCTTAACCTCTGCGACACAATTAGTAGGTTCTGTTACCTGCAATAAGTCACAGGCAGTTTTTTCAGCAACAGATCTTCTTGGCAGATCGGACATATGTCGTCTTTCTCAATTTCCTTCTGTCTGACACCTCCGCCTTCTTCACTGGGTTCAGGGCATGAGCGGCTGCTGTCACTGGAGGATGTAGTTTTGATCACATGTTGTCCCTGCAACAGCTCTAGGATTTGTCTCTCTGCAAGACCGAACTGAAAACAGTCTGCAACACAACAAATATGGCCAGAAAGCGTCCATCATTAATGAACAATACAGCGATCGCATGTGCACCCGTTTGCAGAATCTTAGCGGAAAAGTTTGTAGTTAAGCATGTTCTGCATTTTATAGCGGAAAATTTGAATACTTACATTCGTGATCTCTTGGCAGCCGGAATTTGCGCATTAAAATCCTATAATAAAACGTAAGGTAAGAAATAGTGACGGTAAGCGTGGAAACTGTTTATAATGTTAACCAAAAGCTTTTGTTTACCAGCAAATGTGTGTGCAGAGGTCCTTCTCTTTCTGAAAGGTAGGACAGGTACAGGTATGTGGATCGCCCAAACAGACCTTACATTTAAAAATATGAATAGATCGCATCATACATTTGATGGGTGATACACTAAAAGGCAAACAACGGTACTTTGTCTTACTTTGTAATTTTTGGACTCTCCATCCTCTTGCAGGAGAAATCCAATCGGTCCAAACTCTTTGAGGATGAAGATGGTGGTATTCAGAGCTCGATCCTGATGTGAGTGCAGTGTATCACTGACTGACTTCCTCCACACGGTTTTCCGGAACATTGTTCCGTTTGGTTCGGAAAGTCGCGGTGATTCGCTGTGAACTTGTGAAGTGGAAGAAAAAATTAATTATTTACATGAACATTGTGTTACATGCCTTCAAAAGTCAAGGACACGAACGTTTTGCAGTCTGAAACTTTTAGTATGCGCGACCTCCTCTGATATTTTGTATTGAGTGTTTCTATAGCAACAAGTCACGCTCAATAGACAGCGGGTTTTGCATATCACCACCAGATGGCGCCATAAGTCTCATATTTCACCCATTGTTCATACAGGAGCAATCGAGCTAACGTAGTGTTCCCTGTTACATCAGTTCCTTTAAAGTAAAAAAAATAATAAAATGCTGCTTGGTAACCATAACCAAGTTAACAATACTATTAAGAGCACATTAATTGGTTGTCCTGAATCAACCTCGCTTTTAAAAAATTTATATTATACATAATGTACAGTCTATTTATGTATACTGTACATAAAAAGTATTTGTACGTGGGGTGCTGTATTGTAAAATAAACACAGACAGAGATCCACATACAAATATTTTTTAAATTAATGGAATAAAATGACAGAATATTGATTTGATTGATTGATTTCAAAATATATTTAAAATATTGCTGTATTCTTCAGATAATAAAATAGTTTAAAAAATGTTTATTATCAGAGAAGAAAGAGACTGATGAGTGATAGAGTACAGTTCAGTATGCTGAATGAACGACTGGCCAATCAAAATGAAGTGTTCCAGAAAGCATTGCAACAATTATTGCTTTCTGTCTGTTGATCCGGGTGATTTTTTCTGTGGGAAAGAGAGATATAACATGACTGCTTTCATTAGAATGACACGGCGAGCTCCACTACTTCAGAAGTTATAAAAGTGCCATTTAACAGATGCCATGTAGCACATAGATAACTAAATAAATTCAACTGTCTGAACATAAAGTTCTCTAGCTGGTCTTTAAACTCTCACTCAAATCTATTGCTTTCTAATAGCCCTCTGAGAGCCATAACAAAGTCCATGTGGCTTGGGGTTTGGCCTCTATAGTGAGTGTTGCCTGAATAAGTTCCAGATTTTTGAGGAACTGTATTGCCTTTGCTGGCCCAGCGTGCCACTTCACTACTGGTTCGTATTAGACTCCTGCAGTGGGAGGTCATGATGTGTGCACAGAACATTCTGTTTGATGTACTGATCCACAGACACGGCATCATCAGATGTGTTTGACATTGTACAAAAGTTCTCAAGTTACTTCATTGCACAATCGCAAACTGTTACGGTGATAAAACGTACACATGTCACATGACTAAAGTTGCTTTGGTTAATCAACATCTGTGTCACACTAAAGGCGTGGTCACATTTGCCATTGCGTGCAAAATTTCACAAGCGGAGTAGGCGGGGCATGCCAAAACTCCGCCCATAATGAAGTCACACTTTTCAAGACACCAGACACAACGCTTTAATGAGTAGACACACATATCCATACAGTATCGCTTGTTGTTTTATAACTGTATACCAGATGTTGTGTATGTTTTTGTAAGGATTGCATATGCATCCAGTGCTCAAACCATAAAAAAACGATATTTTAATACAATCTGTATGCGATCATCATACAGTACATCCTGCTTTTGCTCTGCAAACTCTGAATCGGCGATACATCAGTGTGCTTTAGTATGTCACACTGCTGTGTGATGACACAACTCAATCCACCCGTACATGAAGTGGATCCTAATGGATTACATCATCACAACATCTGTTGACCCATTGCATGCTTCAAAATTCTTATATCACTTCAGTTCGACAACGCCTGTTTTTATTGCCCGTGTGCAGAAATTCTCATCCACCTCACTCACTGTACCCTGTCTGCCCTCATCCGTCCACCGGTCTCATATGTTTGCACTTATGACATGAATTTATGCTATAGAAAATTACATTAGACGTGGGAAGCTTGAATCTGCGTGTGTGTCAGAAAAAGAGAGAGACGCCAACAGCTGGTATTTGTGCTGTAAATACTCAATGGCCGCAGGATTGAATGTTTTTGGCATGTGCTGACGGATCTTGCTTTGATCTTTCAGTCGCTGCAAAGCCGGCCTACGAACAGGCTGTGGACCGGGCCGTCTGAGTCAGTCGGTAGAATCAGCCCCAGCTAGCCTGACAACTGTATTGAAATATAACACTGCACATCTGGCCACCAGAGCAGCATAAATGGGTCGGTCATTAATACTAATCAAACCAACTTCATGTGTAAACATGTTTTATATACTGGGGA
Organism: Botia almorhae; assembly: GCA_036877575.1. NCBI lineage: Eukaryota > Metazoa > Chordata > Actinopteri > Cypriniformes > Botiidae > Botia > Botia almorhae. The sequence goes on along the minus strand of JAZGTJ010000561.1, from coordinate 15,521 downwards.
CACATTTGCAGCCCTTTAGCAAGATTTCTCACTGTACTCATAAGAAATTAGTGTGAACTAGCCTTTGATGTGATGTTGTTCAGAGATTGACTGTTTCCAAAGAACACAGAGCTCTTGTGATTATAATTGTTGTACAGTTTTTCATCACCCCTGAGGTAAACAGTGTTGACATCACACTGACACACTGAAGGGCCAAACATGGGATGAATAACCTACCCAACTGCTTTCAACAAGTGCATTGTCACTGTGTGGTTAGATGGCTTGTTTAACTATGAACATCTCTCTCGCTGGGTACTGGCTGACTACATACAGTTTTGGCATGGAGAGACACATAACTTCACAGCAGAGCTGTCTTCAACTTAGAATAACTTTTGGCTCTGTCACATTTGTAATTTATTTATTAAACCGTCATTTTCTGAGGCAATGTTCACCCCGTTACATTCTGTATTCTTTTTGATAAAAATGGATGTATTTTAGTATGCTGATAAAAAAACGTTAGTGGTGTCAGAATTAAATGATTGGTTTAGAATATAATAGCTTTGAAACTTTAATAATATTTTAATAATAGATTTTTATATTTTAGATCTAGAATAAGAGAAAAATGAAAAAAAAAACCTTCTTATACTGTGTTAAAATACCTGAGACCTGTCTATATCTATGCACTTATTCACTGTTGCCTCCTATTGTAATTGAAGTTGCTTCCTTGTCCTCATTTGTAAGTCGCTTTGGATAAAAGGGTCAGCCAAATGACTAAATGTAAATGTAATGTAAATGTAAAAATCCATCAAATCTATACATCAAGGATATTTATACGTTTATGAAAGCATGATAAAAATAAAGTTTCCAGGACAGTTTTAATGTGGCTTTCATATAGCAAAAGACAACTGTTAGTTTTAATAAAAATAAACTCCTGTGACATGTTTACATGAATGTCTATGGCTTAAGAACTGTATTAGCTGTAACCCACCACATCACTGATGAAAGGATATGAGCAGAACGAAGAGAGAGAGAGGGGGAATAAAAGATGACCAGTGAAAGAGTTCAGGCAGCAGGATCAGGAAGAAAGCTGTGATCCCGAAATCCTGTTTGTGTCACAGTAAGTGTAAGTGGACACTCTAAATCAATGCCTGCGATCCACAGAGATCAGAATACAGCTTTTCCTCACACACACACACACACACACACACTTTGGCTTTTAATCAGAGCGGTTTAAAATAGTTAAAAAAAACAGAGGTATCATCAGAATGTTTGAGCTCTTGATTCACACACACATATTGTCTGATTAACAATTTATGACACCAGTATGAAGGAGCGCATACATAATGTTTAATAAAACACAAAATCTCCCTATTTATGATTTATGTGACTAAAACATGACTGAAGGTTGGAAAACAGTTGTTAAATTAATTGTATCGAAACGAATCATCTTGTAGCACCACCGATTACCCAGCATACTTTGCAGCAGAGTGAACTCCAACAGGGTTCCGAGTGAAATTTTCTGATAGACTGGAGAATAGTGTGAAAGGGAGTGTGTTCACACTTAGTTATAGTTCCATAACTGTGTGTATTTGTGCACATCATAGATGTATGGTTGACCTCATTCATTTGTGCAGCTTCTGTGATGTAACACTGGGTTGTTACATCACTGAGTGTTTATTTGGAAAAGCTTTTGTTTGGTTTAGGAACACAATGTAATAATATAATGATGTTGTGTTGTGATTGTGTTGGGTCAAGCTGTAGTCTGACTTGAATGTTTTCAGGAGGAAAGTATATTTAGCCTCTTTCCAACAATAAAAGTCCTATATAAATAAAACTGAATCAAAACGTTCTTTATCGCTGCGCAAACAGACTTAATCCGTGCCAGCTATCTCTGTGTGGAGCTGGTTAGCACAAACATAGTCATGAATTAACATAATTTAGGAAATATGTTAAACTTTGAATGTGTCTTGTTACCCAAGAACTTTATACGCACCTAGTTGGTCATCTTCATTTTCCACCGGAGATAATAAACAAAGAAGGAAAAACAACCCCCGTCTCCAGAACTCAAGTGGAATATTGATAATACTTCTGATAAGCGCGGCCTGCCAAACCTCATACAGACCCTTATGATACAGTTAATCCTATAAAACAGCACTGTTCAGACTCACAAGTGGTTACACCCAGAAAAATGACCCTTCGAGGGGTCCATGTTTATTTCTTTCTCTCCTTCTTCTGTTACACTTCTTATATGGTGTGATTGTGTTTTTTCAGAGGAAGAACCGACACAGGAAGAGAAAGGGCCGAGGGTTCATTCAGCACATGTTGAGGGGTCAGAACCTCATTCAGCATTAACCAAAACGTCAGGTTCTGCTTTCTCCTGTGCTGACACACACACACACACACACACACATTTATAGAATCCTGGTCTATTTAAAATGTTGGCAAAGGTACATAGAGCAGCATTGGTATTATTTGGTGACAGGAATATAGATCAGTGCAGATATGAAACACTAGAATAATAAAGTGGTACAGCGACATGATTCTAAACAGCATTACTGTGGCCAATAATGTTAAGTTTTATAATTAACTGTGTTTACTATTTACTAAGCATCACTATTATTATTTCTTAGAGTTGGGGATGTGAACCATCACCTAACCTTGAGGAAATGTTGATGTGTATGTCATTACACACTTGCACTAAATTGTGTGCTTGGTCACGGTAATGTGCTTTTACTTTTGTAAACGTTTGGACAATTTTTGCTTGATGGGTGATACAATGGGTGGAAAATATCCCATGGTCTTGCATAAAGGAGGTTTCAAATCTGCATACTGGAATATTATAGACACCCTAGCAACCGCATAGCAACACAACCTTTGCTCAGGCTAGCCCTATTCACATTTTTATTATTTAAAAAAAAATGTAACATTGTTTAATTTGTATTTAGTTGTTTTTTTACTTAATATATTTGATGTGATTTTAGACATGATATGTAGATTATAAAGAGTCAAAATATAGTTTGACTATTTATTCAGCATATCAGGGCCTGTTAAAAATGGCACCGTCCCAGCGGCACGATCAGGGATCTCAAGAAAAATGTCTGTTCGTGTAACTGTTTGACGCACGTTGATGGACCGTCAAGTGCTCGTGGGTTTCCATCTGGAATGCTAAACTTCCTGAGTGCTCCCTCAAGACCAGGCGAGTGTGTGAACAACCTTTTGAACAAACGGCCGATGCAAGGTGCCATTTCGCCCAGAACAAACACAAGGGATGGTATCAGTGAATCAAAGGAAGCGGCTCAGCCCTACAGGGCTGCTCAGAGTTTTCATTGCCTGTTTTCATTTTCTTTGGCCTCTTTCAAATGAAGCCACAATGTAATGTAGATACGAGCCCAAAGAACCACAGAGAACAGCTGTATCAATATACCTGCCACACTGGAGCAGCGTGACCAGCGTGACCAACTGCTGAAGTCTGAGAGAAACTGCTTCATACAGACTAAATCAAGTGGAAAACTCCAGCACTCAGAACGCAAGCTGAATTTTCTTGTAACAAGGGGTATAACAAGTATTAAAAAAATACAGTGCCCTCATTATTAGGTCCCAGTATTAGGACAGTAAAAATTGTTCTGTTTGCTGTGGAGTCAAGAAATCTTTTGTGATTTAAAGATGAATATGGGGCAAAAGTACAGAATGGCACATTTTTGGACATTTTTCATAGCTTTTCTCGCTGGTTTATCAGCTTATTTTATTAGTCTCTGTTTTTCTGCTCCTATTGTGTTGTAGCCACAAAGTATTTGTGAAGACTTCCCCCGTTTATGCTATTCACAAAGCACATTTTTCCTTAAGACGATGATTTGAATAAGTAGTTAAAAATCAAATTGTTCAATTTATGATTGTGTGTGCGTATATTTATCGCCTTCCTGACTGAAACACACATCCCTTCACAGAGCAAAAGTGCTTACAAAGCTTTCAGACTTCAGATGGCTGTCGTTATCAGAGGAGGTGAGAGAGAAGGACAAGCAAGAACATCTGGACATCTGGCTCGGACACATGGAGTCATCTGGCTGTCTTCCATCCACTCAGATCCCGGAGCAGAGCGCAGGCTCCGCTCAGGTCACGTAAACCCGGCAGCCCAGCAGAGTCCCAGGAGATCTGCGACATACGCGGTTCGTGAGCCAACCTTCAGCCGCATTGGCTGTGTTTGGCTTGTGTACGTGATACTGCTGAGGTATAGACTTGTGGTTGAAGCAATGGGTTGGTAAGCAGAAGAAAGGTTGTGGGTTCACATCTCACAGGGGGTGGCCAATGAATGATCAGCAGTGTGTCATGTTGCTTTAGAGCAGCTTTCTGTGTGACTGTACTGCAGCTTGCTTTGGATAAACACATGAATGATTTGGTTGGATTACCTCAATATAATGGTCATACATTTCATCATGTTCTTGGTGGTGTACTTCTTATGTAAACAATGTAACAGACACTATGACACAGACACATAGCAGAGGTTTCCTGCAGTTCAAAGGGTGGCACATAGTGCTAACTATGGCAAGGTCATGGGTTCAAATCTCAGTGAATACACATACTGACATAATGTATAGCATAATGTGCTGTTAGTTGGTTTGGATAAAAACTTCTGCCAAATAAAGTATTAATAAATTGGTAAATATGTGGAAAGTGGGTGGGACCACAATTTCGAAAGATTCAATATGCAAATATCATGATAATTTCCTTGTGTTTAGTTACATTGTGATGTCAGTGGGAGAATTTTAAACTGCCAAAATAGGTAACATTCTTCAGACTGAAATGATTTTATACAAAACAAAGTTTGAATGGAAGTTAATGGTTCGGGGTGAACCTTTATACCATGTCTCTCTATAGCATGTCTCTCTATAGCATGTCTCTATAGCCATGATCTAACATGTTTCCTTGTTGTGATATGACTAGAAATTTGTTTGCTTACAACTGAATGTGAAACAGCAGCACAACGTGACACAGACAATCAGAAAACATGTTTAATGTACAGAGATCTGTCAATCACCAATGTGATTTTTTGATTTAATTCACTTTAATGTTCACAAGCTTGACCCAGGTGTACAAGGAGTGGATATCTTGTAGAGTGAAAACCTTCAATTAATAAAAAGCAATGAATTTTGTTAAATTTCACAGTGCTACAGAAAATAATACTAAATGCATTAAAAAAAGTGTTAAAGCCTGATGTTAAAACCGCACAGCTTTGTAAGCGCTATAATCAGTAGTGGGGAAAAATGTCAGTATTAAGAAGTCAATGTATATTTACAGTTGAAGTGTATTGTGGACAAACAAACACACAGTTTCATGCACATCATGCGACGCACAAACGCAGTAATGTGGAAGTCAGAACTTTCCGCTGTTTAGTCCAGTGCAGTTCATCCAGTTTCTTGTTACATAAGTCAAAGTAGTTCATGTAAATATGTGTGAATGACGATAACTAGTTTAATGTATTAAAAGCAGAGCATGAAACGGCATATGGGAAACATAATGTATGATTTATCTTCTCTCCCTGAGCGATAAATGGAGATCGAGAAAATGATCTGTGAAGCTGAAGAACCTGGTTCAAGTTCTGTCCAGGCGCCAAAACGAAGACTTGAGGGGGACAGAAGGTTTTGGGTTAGCGAGTCCGTCTTCAATCAAACCCCGCCCATACCCTTCTCCACCCCGCCCCTTCAACTGCCCTTCAGGGAGGTAAATATTTCTCATTTCCTGGGGAAGTGAATACAGCAGCAGCTAAATCTGTTCAATCTCCGCCCGATTCCCAGGGCAGACTTTACAGTCCATCCACTGTGGGCTGAGCAACCCCACCAGGCCTGTGACCTTCCTCAAGCCTCGCCTAAAGTGACGGCAATGTGTTGGCAGGGGTCTTGGTTGTGCCACTGCATGTGTGTGTGTGCGCATGCAAGCGTGTGTGTGTGTCTGAGGCTTCTCAGCCTTTCCCAGCTACCCTCCTTATCCTTCCTGACTCTCAATGTCCTGAGGGACCCTGCGAAGGATTCTTTCCCACCCTGTCAAGGAGTTCACCTTGTACTGTATGTTTTGACGTTGTTCTGTCTGTCGTACCATTCGGAGACATGCCTTGGAGCTACAAAACATTGAATACATCGTGTTGTAATAAGGTCTGAACGTGCGCCAGTTCTGAACATCTGTCTTCCCTTAAACTCTGAAAACAAATAATGCTTCAGGGTTGTAGAATCTTACATAATTTGGCGACTTATCACCACCCAACGTCTTGAAGGAGCTAGAGAGCCATGAAGAGCAAGCAGCAGACGTAAATTCTAGCATTTTTACGGCAAAACCCAACTGTCATGGGAGGATGTTTATGCTTGTTGCTCCTCTCCAACGGCAGTGTGGGGAATTCTCAGACGATGAGTAAAGCTTCAATTAATTACGGAACAAAACTTCAATGGCTGGATTAGCGCGGGCTTCCCGATATTAGCCAACCGTAAATGTGTGTGTGAAAGAGCAAGAAAATCACTGACATAAATGTGTTACAGCCTCATTTCACCTCAGCAGCTGTTTTTAAACTGCCCGCACACAACGCTCGAGAATCTCTCTGCTGGCCAGATGGCGTTTGAATATCCGATTCAAATTAAAGAGACACATCTTTATTTACGACTGTACCATGTGTGCCATAAGTTACATGGACCAGTTTGACCTATAAAGGACATACAGTCCATTACACAGCTAAGAACCCGTCAAACAAAAGGAAACGATTCCATTGGCTCTTTCTCTTGTCTTCTGTCCTGGTCACAGAATGAATACAAGAGGTATGGATTATTATGGTCTGTAACACAAAAGGCAGCAGCCTCTTCTCCTGGGACTCTGTAGGCTTCATTATGAAGGTCAAAGTTCATGGGCGGCCCTGTCTATAGCTGTGGTGTTTGGCTGGGGTTCCCGCTGACAGACAGGAAAGGCTGTGATTTAACATTCCACCTTTTTCCCAGATAATGCCACGGCCCTGGTGGGGCTCCGCTAGCCCAGTCCAGAACAATCACAGGAAACTGCAAATGATGAAAACGTGCTCTCTCTAGAAGGCACCGTGGACGTACCTATGAGAGAGCAGTAGGAAGAGACAGAGAAGAGTAGAGAGAGCGAGGGAGAGAAAGAGAGAGAGAGAGAGAGAGAGAGAGAGAGAATAGTAAAGGGTTGAATGGAGAAAAAGAGAGGAAAATGACACTCTCATCAGTGCTGAAGGGTGATACATTATTGGTCTCTGACAGCATGTGCTTAAACTGTCCTGTTGTCTCACTGGGATGAGGACTTCCTGCTCTGAGGAGTCCATTTCCTGTTCTGTTGGTATGCAGAACAGCCACACACTTCATTACTGAGACTGACAACAAAGCCAACAAATCTATGCTTCAAAACATGCTACAGTTATGTTACTTGTATAGAAACATTCTTAGCCAAATGTGCAAATGCTCTCAAATGTGCATATTATTTCTGTAGACTTTGTAATGATTTAATATAATTTAAAACCTAATTACCAGCTAATGCAGGCATGTCCTGTCCTAGAGGCCAGTCAGGTGTGTTTGTTTAGCTCCAGCGCTAATCAAACACACCTGAACCAGCTAATCTTACTCAGTAGACTGGAAACTTCCAAGCATATGTGTTGAAGCAAGTTGGAGGTAAACTTTGCAGAACACTGGCCTTCCAAGATGAAGTTTGGACACCACTAAAATAAAAGTCTGAACATATAAAATTGTTTTATCCAAAACAATATTTTGCAAGCAGCATTTTCTAGGAAGCTCCTACAGTATATAAAGGAATTTTCCTGGAAAGATAGAAACTCCATCAAGGATTAAAACTCCACCAGAAACTGACCAAGCCAGAGGTTTTTTGGCTCAGTCACTCGGTCTTTGAGCTGTACTCATCTTTGCGCCAGATGTGGCCTGTCCACATATAAAGATCGAATTTGACCAACATTTCAAATCTGTGAGTTCTAAAGTACAGTATACCTTGTTATGTCATTAAATCTGTAATATCTATTTAAGCTATGACTTTTTCCTAAACTAAATCTATAAATGGTCTGAGAACAAAAAAGGCCATTAAAGTGGGAGACATTTGTTATACAGCTGTTTTACATCAGCAAGGTTATAAAGGATGAAAGCAGTGAGATTGCAGTGATATCTGCAGCAAGGGTTCATGGGAAATATCAGTGCTTTGGCACACAGAGCACAAATTAATTAATACTGAGAATTCAGCAGGAAATTCAACCACTTTTAAATGCTCTGTATTGAACAGAGATGAGTGCTTACTAATTAGTGTTCTTAAAAAACACAGCAGTCTGCCGGTAAGAACACACAATCAGAGGAAGATCACTCCCCCACTTTTTGGTTCAGATTAGGGCTCTAGATAGAATTTCTGGACTGTATATTGCTTACTGTAACCTTCATACTGTATTGGGCCCTCTTGCATGTTCGGGCCCATAATATCCTTTTACCTCCTTATCTATAGCCCTGCTAGACATCACCTCTATTCTTCCAATCACAAAATCAAACATTCATAAGCATTGAGTAACATGAACATAAAGGGTTGCTCAAAATATGTCATTGTTTTAATTTTTTAGTAGAGGTGAAACTCTTTGGGGAGTCCAGGGGACCTGGGGCGAGTTATCACACTTTATATAATTAATATTTCTCTGAGGACATTATACTTCTAGTGTAATGCTGGTGTGAATGATTAAAATCAACATGCTAAACAATAACCATGACATTAATAACATTAAAATGTTGAAAAACAGTTGAAGGCTGTCAAATTCCAGTGAGATGAAACAAAGGGCTTTTCTCATGTTAAAGAAAGCAAACGTGATTCAGAAACCTGCCCAGAGACGTTGCTGAGTTATGACAATCTTTATTTGTAGCTTTAGCATGGAATTATCTAATTTTTTGGAACGCAATGATTGGACGAGATTCAGAATGAGAACAGTGTAATGAAGCAATAAATCCTTTTTAGGGAAACTCAATAAACAAATGATATAATATCATCAACTAAACAAACAAAAACCACAGGAAAGTTTTAGGAGTTTTGCACTGAATTGTGCTAATCATTGACCTTTATCAACATAATATGTCTGACCTTTGTGGAACAATTCAAAGCACACAGACGTATATATTTTCATAAAAAATCAAACCTATAAAAATCCCACAGAAAAGATGTGCAAGTCTTTCCTGCAGTATCCCACACATTTCAACAGAAAGTTCATAGAATGGAATCAGCTGAATAAAGGACAAGCCATGAAGTTTTGAGTTTGATGACTCTGGTGTTTGCTGATGAACTCATGACTGCTGGTCTAGTAAGAGCAGGTCTTTCTCAAGAGCCAAAGACTGTTGTGAATGTCAGACGGGTACAGAAGTTCATGTATTATAATAATAGCAAGGGGAAGTCGTGTGGTGCTCTGCCAGAAGATGATTAAAGAACTGTTTTCTTCTGTGTGCTGATGATGAATACACTACTGGGTTCTGACCAGAGGATTTTCAAGTATTTTGGTCATGATGTTATTTTGATTGTCAGTGGGTGTCTTCTGCTAATGTTGACTTTTTTTAACAAACTGATGTTAACTTTTTATTTTCATTATACAAAAAGACACATTAAAACTGTCTTGGAAACCTTTTCCATATGTACAATTCATCTTACATTTTTTTCCCTTTAAAGTATAGATGGAATTTTGTGAAAGAATGTTGTTTTACTCTTCAGAAGAAGGCAATAAAACTTTCAATTGTAATTTTATAGATCATTATTTCCTTTAATAGTTAAAGTGTGTGTGAAAACTGTATTTAATGTAAATGTCCTCGATTATAAGGTTAGAGGTCCATAGCACTTGTTAATTTCTGAAGTTTTGGTGTATGTAATTCATCTGTTGAGAAGACAGCTGATGACAATGAAGGGTCTGGCTCACATCTGGAACCAATGCAAAACAATCAGGGAACTGGAGATGTGCAGATTTTAAATGGATTAAATGCAATATTTACAGAACAACATGTCTTACAGCCACAGAGTGCTCACTACATGGCAGCACTAAATCTGAAGCTACTTCCTGCAGCGACACATGTCAGCTGTGCACTGTTTACTTCTGCTTCATGTTGTTCACTGTGTGTGTGTATTCCCCAAATGTGTGTATTAGTTAGGAAGTCACACATCCTGTTGAATAGTCGCAGATCTCTTTGTGAAATGACCTCCAACTGTATCTTTAGTAATCTGCTGCCTTTAACAGAACATATTTAAACACCAGCAGTTTTCCAATAGGAAATGTGCTCACTTCCGTAATAACTGGAACACGGCCATCTTTGTTTCTCTGTTATCTCCATCATGACGGCAGACATATTTTATGCATTTTTTTGTTAAGAGATTTATTAAATAGTCTCTTACAGGGACAGTTCACCTAAAAATGAGAATTCTTCCATCATTTACTCATTATTCACTACAGTAGTGTAGTTTCAACAACTGAGAGAAACACAACATTGTTACATTTAAAAACTGTATTTACATGTTTGTATGCTTCCATCAGTTTACCTACAGTGACACAACATATTACAATGCAATAAAAATAAGTTTTACAGAACTGAATTGAATGGTGGTACATCAATCATATCAGTTTATGACAAGTTAATAACAATTCCACTGTAAAAAACGGATTCGAACAACCAGTCTAAAAGTTAATAGATATTTCTAATGTCTGAAAGGAAATTTTTTTGATCCAATATTTGAAGATGTCCTACTAAAAACATCCTTCAATCCAGTTTACACATGAAAACATTTATAAATATATTTCATATACAACAACGCAAACATCCATAACACACTTAGAAGCAGGAATATATTTACATCCCAAAATATGAATGTTTTTTTTATCCAGCATGTGCATATCAAAATCTAAGAATCTGTGAAAAAGCGGCAAAATGCATCTGTATGTTCCAGACATAGAGACACTGTTGAATGAGGCCTTCTAACACAGGGCTGTCCAATCCTGCTCCTGGAGGACCACTGGAGGGCCAGTCAAGGTCTTACTGGGCAGACCAGAAACTTCCAGGCAGGTGTGTTGAGACAAAGTTTGGAGACCCCCGTTCTAAACCCATGCTTATGTGTAGACCACCAAAATTAATGTATAAACTACAGATAAATTAGACTTTAAAGAATAAGAAATTTATTTCTTATGAAAAAGGCCACACTGGTTTATAAAATGATTTTTGGAGACAAAAATATAATTGTGCCAACATTAACTTCTGTTATTAGAAAATTACAATTTTATTTAAAAATGTCTGTGAAATGGATGATTTGGACCAAATAATGGAGAAAAAGCAGCCAATAAAAGTGTAGGATACAGGAGAACTCCTTCAAAAAATATTAATAAAAATGATTGTTTCCAAACTATTGACTGGTACTGTATACACACATACACACGCATATAAAACTCAGTCTTGCTAAGAAACAATCATACAAAGAATATACTGTCAATACTGACCTGCATTAAGGTTTAATTTTTCACTTAATCAAACAACTAATAACAAATAACAAGATAAACCTGCAAGACAATATCATTACCATCTTCTGGAATCACATCATCCATTGTTCGATAACAGGTTCTCTGAATGAGTATAATCCGTACATTCATAGATTCTTTATCCATCTCTCTAGCCAGAAGCTCCTTGTCTGAACTACGACACGTAAATCTGCTTCTGCCAATGCAGAGCAACACCGAGAAGCTCAACTTTCGCTTGAAATGCACAGAATCCGTTTGAGTTTCATGAAGAACAAGAAGTTTCATCTGATTTTTCTGGGGTGTGATCTTCATTCCAATTTAGAACATCCCACTGCAGGTCCATTTCAAGTTTTCAGAAAGCCAGACAACACAAGATGTTCTCCATGGTGTTTCACTGCTCACAAAACTTCAGTATTCCATGTAAAACACAATTGTTCTCTCAGATTAAAAACACACACCGGTACTCCCATCCATAAAGAAGAGTTCTGTAACGTCAGGGTAAAGCTCCCTGATGTCTTTAAGTCCAAAGTTGTCCAGATGTGCTTCTAGTAGACCTCGACTCCATGCAGTTCAATTGTCAGTTGTCCTCTTCCTGAGTCTGCTTGAGGAATCCAGGTGTCTCACATGTACAGGTTGTCTGATCTGAGTATGGTGGTCTCCAGACTGTGAAAGCTCTTTCCGTTCAGTGTGTCCATGTGGCTGTCGATGCTGTAGCACCGATGGACTTCTGTCATGGAGGAGGCAGTGTAAGATGCAGAACGCAAGGCCTCCGTGTTTGCAAACGTGCTGCCAAACTGGATTCGGTACTGGTTCCAGTGTCGTCTTAACACACCTTGTACCTACAAATCAAGTGTGAATAAGACAAATTGTGAGTATAATTCTACTCTAATTCTGACTCGTATCAAATTTCAACTGTGATTAAACTTAAAAAGAACAACAAATGTATCTAGTAGCTGAAGAATTGCTTACCTCGCTATTAAAAAAACAAAATATTGTGGCGACCAAGAGGCCCTGTTGTGAACAAACAGAGTATCATTAAGCTTCATTATGCTAAAGTTATGCAGTTTAAGTTATATAAGCATTAAGTTATAGTTTGATTTCCACGTTTATCCATAAAATTGGCCTTGAGATCAATTTAGGGCAACATCAAAAGCTCATGTTACTTAAAGATTATCAGTTTGTGGTCCTCTGCCCAGCCTGTCTTCAACAACACCTACCTGGTAATGCATTAGTATGTTCATGGTGTGCATAAATATCTCGGAGGCGAGCCGCCCATCGGGTTTGTAAGGCAGCAGTAAATACTGAATGCCCAGAAGAGGTACCAGGATGAGGGTGGCCCTTACGGCCCTCATGTACAGACTGGATTCTGCCTGGTGGGTCACCTTCAGCTTGGTGATTAAAACTCTCACGATGTTCAAAAGAAAGAAAAGATTAACCTAAGGACACAGAACAGAGTAAAATGAAAGCATTAAAACTGAGGTCCATATGAAGGCCTTACTACAGAAGCCATATGAAATGTACTGAGATCTGTTTAAATCAACGCTGGGCTGTAGATTTGGTGTAAAGGAGCAAGGCACTTTTTTCCCAGGTCCCTTTCCCCCCCATGTTGCAATGACACTGCTGCAGAAGTGCTGCAGACACACTGTGTGTCTTCACTACTTATTGGGTTAAATGGTTAGGGTTCCTAGTTATAGGGTTCAAGTATGGATTTTAAGTATGTACCGTACCGCACAAATACATTACTTCTACTTCATTTATATTGTACACTATAAACGCCTATAGCAGGGCTTTCAAAATTGATGATGCCAAGGACCCCCAAATATGGTGAATCTTTAATGAAAGACCCCCTTCCTGAAATATATCCATCAATATATTTTTATGTATAAAGAAATAATTAGAAGGAGGTCCCCAGGGGGAAGAAGGGGGTTAATTCTGGGGGTCCCCAGTTTGAAAACCCCTGGCCTATAAAATAGTCCGGCACTGATTTGTAATAATTCCATGATGTATGTTGACTGTATGCGTTTACAGCCAAATCTTAGAATTGTGTGTGTGTGTTTGTAAAGACACAAAATCTGCATGTATTTCCACATTTCAATCTGTCAAGACACTCTCATTGCATGTATCAGTCTACAGCTCTGTGTAACTAATGTCTTCTGATCTGATTTGACCCTCGTTCACACATCAAAGAGAAACACAATACTGACATTATAAAGGGTTGATTGATTGATTGATGGGAACGAAAGAACTCCGGCACGCACATTGTCAAGGGACAAAGGAAGAAAAGAGAGATAATGTGTGAGATAGAGGCGGCGAGTAGGACCAAACACAGAACAGACTTACCAACAGTGCGGCACAAATTGGCCCGTGGATAATGTACAGCAGAGACGTGTTTGAGCTTATCCAACAGCTGTGGACAAAACATTTAAAGAGATAGTTCACCAAAAACTTAGCCTTTAGTTGTAACTAGTCTGACTAGTTTCTGGTGTATTATTCTTTCTTCTGGGCAAATTGTAACACAAAAGGTGAATTTATACGAATTTCCTGACAGCCAGGAACAATTTATAATGTGTGTGTGTGTAAGTTACTCACTTGTCATTGTAATAGTAACTCCTGGCTACTGCGTGAATAAACGCAGGTATTAATGGGAAGCCTAAAAAACATATGATTATATTTATTGTTAATAAATAGCATGTAAAACATATTATTGGTCATGAAGTTTAAAATATAAAGCAGCGTGACTTCTTAGATGTTTTTAGAAGGACATGAACATACCCCATCCTAAGAGGTAATACCACATGAGGTGCTGTTTTTCGGCAAAGACGGCCACAACAATGAGTGTGTGCAGATAAATCCCCTCACACAACATCCAGAAATAGTTACAGCCCAGAAGATAATGATGGACGAACACAGACACCTTACAGCTGACCTGAAACACATTTAAAGTCAACATGAAATGAAAACAGACCCTTTTTACTTTCTGCAGGCTGCATAACTTGTTGTGTATGGAGCATGTTTTTCCAACGAAAATAAGTTTGTCTTCAGAAACTTTCGTCAACATATCACCTAATAACTGACTCCGCCTCCAAAACAACTGTTTGGCTGATACTCGCTTACTCTTCAACCCTTCCCCTCCAATAAGAAGAAACTCCCATTTCTCTGATCCAATCAATTCCCAATAGACGGAATTTAAGTCCCACCTCACATTTGTTTTCTTTGAATATGCTGACAAATGCCACATTAAAGCAGTCAAATTGGTTGGGAATTATGTTTCATGTGGGAAGATTTTACAGTAAAGGGTGGTTCATTTCATGGAACCTGCCATGACAAAGAAGCAAGAAAACTTACATAACATGACATTTCTTCGTTTTAACGTCATTCGAATTATTGATCGGATTGGTCAGTTTGCAAACAAAGGTTTCTGTACTCACTGGGTTGGCTTTTGTTACTTCTTGGTTGTTGGCGACACATGTGAAAAACACGATAGTTATCACGGAGTTCAGCACAAAGGAGAAGAAGAGATTTTTATGTAGAGTTATCCTCTGGCAACTTAGACTCCTGAGAGAGAAAACAGTCATTTATGTGAGCTGTATATCTGTTATCTGAGTATATAGTGTCATTACACAACATGTATGGAGACTGTATATAATGCTGATACAATATGTAGTGTCAATACACAACATGTATGAAGACTGAATATAATGCTGATACAGTATGTAGTGTCAATACACAACATATAGACTGTATATAATGCTAAAACAGTATGTAGTGTCAATACACAACATGTATGAAGACTGTATATAATGCTGATACAGTATATAGTGTCAATACACAACATGTATGAAGACTGTATATAATGCTGATACAGTATGTAGTGTCAATACACAACATATAGACTGTATATAATGCTGATACAGTATGTAGTGTCAATACACAACATGTATGAAGACTGTATATAATGCTGATACAGTATATAGTGTCAATACACAACATATAGACTGTATATAATGCTGATACAGTATGTAGTGTCAATACACAACAT
>JAZGTJ010000560.1:0-97320 GCA_036877575.1 Botia almorhae | reverse complement strand
GGGGGGGCGCGCCCCACCGGTTGAGAACCACTGATTTATTGCATCAGCAAAGTTGAATCATTGTAATCTGACTGCTGTATTATTCAATCACTGTATTTGGTTTTGGATGCAATGTTTATTTAAATACAGTAAAGACATTCAGTCATTCATACTTCTGCTGTTTTGCCTCTGTATTTCTTCGCCTGTTTATGACCCACAGGGATAAAACTAAGTACATTAAGTCTGACTGTTCAAAACAGAAGGATCTTAAGGAATTAGGTTTGGGAAAGTGAGGGTCATGATTGATGTGTGAGTTTGTGGGAAAAGGAAAAAATGAAAAGATTTAGTTTTAGGTGGTGCTACTGAATTTATGAAAAAGCTATATTCCCCAGTTTTGTTGCTTCCATTACAACCTGTTGGTTTGACTGTCTTCAGTGTTTACATCTATTGTCATTTACAGATTCAGATTTTTCTCATAAAATGTTGTTTTGCTGCTGCCAACCTCTAAATTCTCAATACAGTATTTCTTTAAACTGTGTATAAAGCGCTCTATTAAAATAATCTTTTCCTATTGAGTAAAAGTGCTGTATCTGTATAAAAGAAGGTATACTCTTTGGGTATAAAAATTGCTATTTCAATTTACCTTCTTTCTCTGAATTAATACTTCTCAGGAAGGATTTGTGTGTACCCTGGGCCCTGTAAGGGGCCTTTGCAATGTGGCATATGAAGCTGTATGCGTGTTTGGAGAGTGAAAACTAGATTTATGTAAACTTGTGTGTGTGCACCTGTTGATTTAAATTGTACTTCCATGGGCAAGGACTGCTTCACACTTTCTGTTCCTCAATGTTAAAAAAACTCAATGTGTTATCTTTGTAAGTCTGACTTTAATGTTTGGGCGTTTTGTATTCAAGGTCTCTAGACAACTAAAATCCATCTCTGAACTTTGTCACAGAACAAACTGTAACGACGAATCAGTGAGACTTGGAACCATCTGCAGCACAGTTTAATGATAGAGTCGACTGGCAAAAATCACAACGGTTAACAAACACAACGTAGATAATCTGATCGAAGTCGAATAACAAGCGAGGGTCGAGACAGGCAGGAAACAATCATAAATGTTAGAACAGGCACTAGGTCGGGGCAGGCAGCAAACAATCATGAAAACTAAAATTAACAGGCATAGACCAAGACAGGCAGCAAACAATCAAAGAAATCGATAAACAAACAAAGAAATCGATAAACAATTCAAACTAGGGCAGGCGGCAAAGAATCAGCAATCAATAAACAGTCCAGGTCATACACAGAAATCAATCAGAATAACAATAGGAAGAAATGCTCAGTAATGCAGCAAAAGGCAAACAAGACTTCGCAAAGAGCGGAGGAGTGAGTCCAGTTTATATATGGTAATGATGGCCAGGTGACAAACAAGAAGTAATCAGTTCCGGTGTAGGTGCATGCTGGGATCTGTAGTCCGTTCTAGATACTGTTAGTACTCCGGTGAAGGTTCCCTCTGGTGGTGCGAAGGAGAGAGGGCTGGAGCCTCCACTGTAACACACAAACATGCCGCCTAGATACAGTGCATTCAGAAAGCATTCAGACCACCTTTTTTCAATTTTGTTATGATGCAGACTGCAATTGTTTAAATTCATTAATCTACACTCAGTGCCCAGTAATGACAAAATGAAAACAACTTTGGAAATGTCTGCAAATTTATTAAAAAGAAAAAACTAAAATAGCACATTTAAATACGTATTCAGACCCTTTACTCTGTACTTAGTTGAAGCACCTTTGGCAGAATTAAAGCCTTAAGTCTTTTGAGGTATGATGCAACAGGCTTTGCACACCTGGATTTTGTGATTTTCTGCAATTATTCTTTGCAAATCCTCTCAAGCTCAGTCAGGTTAGATAGGGACCATTGATAGACATCTATGTTCAGGTCTCTCCAGAGATGTTCTATATGGCTGTATGCTTAGTGTCATTGTCATTTGGAAGGTAAACCTTTAGCCTAGTCTGAGGTCCTGAACGCTGTGGAAAAGTTATCTTTGAGGATATGTTTGTACTTCTCAATTCAGCTTTCCCTCAACCTTGACCAGTCTTTTAGTCCCTGCTGCTAAATAAAAAACACAACATGATGCTTCCACCACTATGCTTCAGTGTTAGCACGGCATTAGGCAGGTGACGAGTGGTGTCTGGTTTCCTCCAGACATAACATCTAGTACTGAGGAAAAACAGTTCAATAATGGTCTTATCAGACCATTTCTATTGCTTTTATGCAATCTCCAAGTGGGATTTCATAAGTTTTGCACTAGCCATAAAGCCTAGATCTAGGGCTACAGTGATGGTTGTCCTTCTGGAACTTTGACCCAACTCCACACAGAATCTCTGGATCACAGTCAAAATGACCACTGGGTGCTTGGTCACCTTTCCTACTAAGGCCCTTCTTCCCTGATTGCTCAGTTTGGCTGATCTAATCTAATTTTGGCTAAGACTAATCTTCGAAGAGTCTTGGTTGTGCCAAACTTCACCCATTTGAGAAATAGAGGCCACTGTGAAGCAGTGATTTTGCAGAATTTTTCTTCTAGATTTTCCAGATCTGTGTCTTGCAACCATCCTACCACCGAGCCCTACAGGCAGTTCCTGACCTCATGGGTCAGCTGTGAGGCCATTTAAAGAGAGCTGTGTGATTTTCCAAATCATGTCCATCAATTTAATTTACAACAGGTGTTGCTAACCAGTCAAGGTGTTAAAAACTAAATTTCAAGTGATTCAAAGAGTCTGAATTCTTATGCCAATAAGAATTTTTCTTTTTTATATGTTTGCAGACATTTCTAAAATTCTGTTTTCATTTGAGAAAAAATAATTTAAATAATTGTAGGATTAGGCTACAACATAACAAAATTGAGAAAAGGGGAAAGTGAATCACTGCATGTGCTAAGTAGTAAAGAATTCAGTAAAGTGCTAAGTAGTAAAGTAAAGTAGAAGAATTAAGTAAGAGCGCTTTGGCTTTTATCAATTTTTTTTTACAGTTAGCCATATATTTATTGACTTATGCTTTGCAGAATTATTTAAATAAATTTTAAATAGAATTTGTTGCATTTCAACTTCAGCAGGGTAAGTAAATGTATTTGTAATGAAAAGTCAGATGCGTTAGGATCCATTTGCAGCTATTTAATAGAGAAGTCAACAGACAGGGTCAGATTACAACAAAAGGGTGCAGTGAAGGCAAGGCAAAGATTAATCATTAAACAGGCAAAAATCAGGGCAGGCAGCAAACAATAAAAAACGGTAATACAATTCAATATCAGGGCAGGCAGCTAACAACAAAAACAAGAACAGTCCAAGATAAAACACGGAAAACCACAACCAGAATACAACAGGGAGAAACACTCGGAATTGATGCACAAGGCAAATTAAGACTTCGCGATGAACGTTCGTTTTTAGTCCAGTTTATATAGGGTGAAGCAAATGATGAACAGGTAGCAAACAGGAATTGATCAGAACCATGTATGTGGCATTGTGGGAATTTAAGTCCAATGTAAGTCCGGGTTAGTATTCAGGGGATGGTTCCCTCTGGTGGCGCAGCAGAGGCGGAGCTGGAGCCTCCTCCATAACAGTATTGTGTAGTTTCCTTTTGTAAGAATTGAAAAATAACCAATTCTCTGATATATGTATTATTACAAAGGGTTTGATAGTCTCTATAATGTTATGTGGTTTCTGTTATGCTGTAGGAACATTATCCAGTGGTTGAATTACTATATTTTAGACACTTCAGGCACATTGTAATCAACCAAACATTACATTTAAATTTCAGGGCTAGGGCTAAGTTTTAGAGTAGGGCTATGTCTAAGTTTATAGCCTGCATAAACATTCATGTACACCCATCATTGTTGTACACCTCATCACATTGTATGTGCAAGGTTAGGTATAGGTCTGTATAGATTAAGTTTAGAGTTGAGGCTCAGTTAGGACTAAGCAGCCTGGCCAGAAAAATAAGCTTTTTTGTCTACCAGTTATTGCTTGCTGTTGTAGGTACATTGAGGATAAGCTTACAACCAAGCTTTAAAGATATAAGTATTGTTACAGAAATAGGATGGTGACTTGTCCTACTTCGGTAAGTGATGTTGTGCTGATGCGCACACCTAAAAAAGCACGAAAATTGTGCATTTTCAGCCTGTTACAAAATAGTGAGGGTTTAGTCAGTCTGTTTTAACCATTTACCTTCAGAGTATCTGCAGTTTACATTGGCCGTTTGAATCAGACAGCCCGTCACCTCCTACTGTTTGCTTTGTTGTTGACTCTCTGAGTCGCCTTCATCCACTGGAGTTTGTTCTCTGTGTGAGGTTTTTGTGAACTCCATCCTCCTCCTTTCCTTTTGTTCTTCTGAGGACTCTGTGACCCCTACATGTTATTCATTATTACTTCACCTCTTTACCCCCCCTCCCCTCTCTCTCTCTCTCACCTTTTTTTGATCTACAGTGTGTCAAGGAGAATTAAATTACCTTTGCTCACCTCCACTAAGAGTGCAGGAACATTTAGCACAGTGATATTGTCATTTTGACATGGACTTCCCCAAAGACCTCTCACTAACGTGTGTGTGTGTTTGCATGTTCATGTGCATTTATGTGCACGTGTGGTTGCTTTTAATGTGTGTTTATGTGATTGAATAATAAGGATGGTGTTCCCAGTCCTGAGATAAGATGTAGCTTGTCAAATTGACACATCAGCCAGGATTCTTTATAGCTTGCCATTGATGTCTTCCGTACACATTGGATATCAGTGACCGGAGAAGTAGAGTTTTTCTTTTTGAAATCACCAGAGTGGTGAATCTTCCCTTTTAAATCCTTTTGTTATTGGATATAAATCCCAGTGGCTTAGCAAAATATACACAGCTGCCATTCACATCATATTACCCATAGTTCTCTGACACATAAAAATGTTATTTACAGGAACATTAGCGTCAAGCTTTGTGACAGTTCTGTAATTTCTCCCTTAAATACTATTGGTATTGTATTAGAAGGATATCCTTTTTAAGAAACAAGCAAACAACAAAAAAACAAATACTAACTGTTGAATAGACCCTCACAATCTTTTCAAATGATTAAGTTTAAAAGTTTTCCTAGTACAATATTCCATATTATTACAGGGGTGTGTAACAGTAGTATTGGCAAATATTTATGACAAGGCATATATTACACTTCTGGTAATGATGAATGGGATGCCATCTAAATGTATATTTTTGCTATATTTTATTTCAAAGACGTTCAGTCTAATGGAAATGTATTCTCCCACATTAAACCAGTAAACCACAGTATATTCACTAATATAATCAATTGAATAAAATATTGATCATTAAAATGCAATGAATTATGTTGATATAGTAGTGCTACAATACAAAACATCAAACCTGGTAAAGGTTGATGTACCAAATTCATTTTATGTTGATAGCAGATAGGGTTTGAAGTGCATTGGTATGCTGTACTTCAGTGTAAAATGTCATTAAGTGTCAACATCTCACTTTACATCTCCAATATTCCTATATTATCTGTTGTAAAATAAAGTAGCTTAGAAAATATTACTTATACCTAAACCTTGTAAATCCATATCAAGTATAATGAGTGCTGTTATTAACAGATAATACACTAATAGAAAACGTGCATAAAACTTGTTTTAAATTATGTACATTATATACACTAACAATATTGTTACCCCCTATAATTCATGAAACAAATTTGGTCATTAATTAACATAAAAAACAACATGTACATTCTGTTTTAACTACCAGTGCTGGAAAACGCAGGTAAGAGAGGCTGAAGGTGGCCATATCTTGTCAAACAGCCAACAACTGCTGCCTGAATTAGATCATCATCACAGACAGAGAGAGGTGACCCTCCGCTTTGAAATTATAACAGCATCATCATTTCCATTTAAAGTCCCCGCCCATTACGATTTCCCACTGTGTTCTGCATTATGCTGTATTCCTGCATGCCTCTAATGCTGGTATGAATAGCTTGCTTGTCCATTCATTTGAGATATTTGTTGCCTGTTGACATTGGCAAGATAACAATACTGTACATCTCATTTCAAATGAAATTTGGTACATGAAATGCTTTTCATATGTGGGAACATAAAAAAGGAAACCATATAGGTCTCAAGTAGAATTGCATTCACAGTGAGTTATGAAGTACAACCTCAAAATATGATTCATTTCACAATATGTCCTTTTCAAATGGATATAATTTAATAATTCATAAAAAATAAATTGTTCTTTATTGAGCTACCTTGTTTTGCAACTGTAAACAGTCTACTGTAATTAACTGGTAAAACAATCATTTATTTTAATTATTTTGAATACTAAATTTATTTATTACCATTTATTAAAGCAGTTACATGAATTGAACTTAATCTTGTCCTTCTAAACTGTACTCAGAACCAGTATGCTTTATAAATGGTTTGGGAAACCAAACATGTCAACAGTCTTCTTTGTTGTCCATCTGCTCCCCTGAAGGGCAAGGTTTGCTTCAGGACACAAGTGAGATCAAAACTGAACCAGGTGGATTACCAACTAATCCAAGAGGAAATGTGTAAAAAATTTATTGTGGCATAGAAATCTCTGCTTGCCCAATCAGGAACTGTCAGTAATGCCAAGAAAGCTGCAGCTGGATTTAGCTCCTACAAAAGGGTAAAGGTGAAGGTCTAATCACTCATTTCATATTTGTGTACATTTTTTCCACATTATCTGCATGGTAGTGCTATAATTATTTTTACAAATTCCCTCATGGCATATCCAACACTGCAAAAAAGACTCAAGTTATTTGGTTAGCACTGACATGTTTCAGATTTTTATTATAAATGTTGAAACCCATTATGATATACCAAACTTAAACAATAATGTATAAAACAGTGAATAAGTTTATTAATGCAAGCACAGATATAAACAGGTGAGTGATGCTAGAATTGCTTATAGTGACGAACATGGAGGTGAGATGGCAGCACACGCAGAGCAGATGGCAGAAGTGAGTATTATGGTATTGCAGGCAGGAGCAGAACAAACATCAAAGTGAGCAATTTAATAACAAAGGCGTGATGTTAAGTAGTCCAGTAGTCCAGACAATAAGTGAGTGTTTGGGATGGGCCTAAATAGGGATGGTTTAATTAATTAACAAAGGTGATTGGTTAATATTCAGGTGAGTTGATCAGTTGTGATTGGTGTAGGGGTGATCTTGGCTGGTTGCTGGGTTGTGATTGGTTGATTGTGGAGCGATCAGAGACAGGTGATTGGTTGGTGGGAGTGCCTGGTCAATCCGTAACAAAAGCATGACAGTCATTATACTGGGGATTATTTTGATATAGTCTTCATTTTAATATTTTTTCATGATGTTGTTTTTTGTTTCTCTCCCTGTGGTTTGGGATTGTGGATGCTAATGCAAACGTCACTGGTTTGATCTCAGATAGAGGAATGATCAATCATTTCAGTATTAGATAGGTTCCATTCCGTCCCTGTCAATACACATAACCTTAGGCCCCCAAACCACCCAATTTCCACAATAATTTGCACCCTGATGTCTTGCTGTAAATGCTGTAAAATGTTTAATTTTTACACATAAAATTAACATTATGAGTATGAACCACGATTGTAATTGTGCAACCACATTAAGATGTCTCTGTGAGCCAATAATTTGCACCCTGATGTCTTGCTGTAAATGCTGTAAAATGTTTAGTTTTGAATTATTCTTTTTTGCTTGCCTTATGTTAGCAAATTTAACAGGCCAAGAAACATGGACATTGTCAATTTGATTGGAATATATTAGTCAAATCACAACAGTACCAAACAGAAAAACACAAATAGATAAATAAATGTACTTACACTTACACAATTCCTTTAAGGCTGTGGAAAGTAAAGTCATACATTTTGAAAAATTTTAAAACTAAACCACATCTCTCCCATTGCTGTCATTTGAATAAGTATCTGTAAAGTTTCATCTTTTAAATTGCTGTGGGTAACACAGTTAATATAATATGAAGCATAATAAAGTTATAAGCTAAGTAATGACAGATAAGTGTGATCACTCAGACTTAAAGGAATTTCATTGCAGACCTTCAGAAGATAGATGGATAGAGAAAGAGAGAGAAAGAGAGACTCTTATGCCCCATGTAAAAAATTCTCATTGTGATGTCCCTGCTCACTTCTGATAAGGTGATATGTCTAATCTAACCTGGAGTAAAATGGGGTACAAACAATTTGTTGAGTAAAAAAGTAATAGAGCATAATGCTAAGACACAGAAACAGGCTCAGCCTCTGCATTTCTGCAGTAACAGAATACAGAAGATGAACACATATCTGAGGTCACTCATTCTTGGCATAAGTTTCTGTGTGAAACAACTCACAGGTTATGACATGGTATTTTGCAACTCCACATATTTCTCACTGCCCTTTAACTAAAGTCATAGAAAGGACAAACTCAAGAGGCTCAGGAGGACAGCCCTGAATTAGAGAACCCTAAATAGTTTCATTCTAAAAAGAATCCATCATCACTCAATAAACTCTAGGTTATAAACAACTTAAAGGAATAGTTCACCTCAAAACTGTAATGAGGAATCAGAGACATTCGGATCAATATGCAGCGTATTTAATAAATAATCGTGAGTAGCAATCACAATAGACAAAGGATACTGAGCAAGGGTCAAGGCAGGCAGCAAAAAATCATAAACGAGTAACTGGCAAAGGGTCAATGCAGGCGGCAAACAATCAGTAACGTGAAAACAGACGAAGAGTTGAGGCAGGCAGAAAACGATCACAAACCAATAAACAATCCAATAAGAGGCAGGCGGCAAAAAATCAAAATCCAGTAAACAATCCAGGTCATACACAAACAGCAGAATATCAATGGTAGAAACACTCAGAAATGTTACACTAGGCAAACAAGACTTCGCAGAGATGAATGGTTTTAGTCCGGTTTCTCAGGATGAACCAAGTGGAATTTCTCAGTCAACGTTGGGTCCAGGATATCACCTGCATTAACCCATGACTGTTCCTCTGGGCCGTACCCCTCCCAGTCCACAAGGTACTGTAGTGTACCGCCCTGACGGCTGGAGTCCAGGAGTTCCCTGACTCGGTATGCCTTCTTGCCGTCCACCATAATGGGGGGGGGGGGTATGTTAACTGGGCACTTCCTCAGTTTCCCTCTCCGGAGTGGCAGCGGGTTTAAGTAGTGACATGTGGAAGATAGGAGATATACGATTGTAGTTTAAGCCGAAATTAAACAAGAGAAATTTGTCTTAATATTTGAAAAGGACCTACATACCTTGGATTTAACTTTATACAGGGAAGCTTCAAACGAAGATCTTTGACAACCACACCCATTGACCTGGAGAATACTTTGGACCGGCTCTGCGAGGTGTGTTGGCTTGTTGGGTTTGTCTTCTGACTGCATGGAGTAAGTGAGTATGTTCTCTTTCCCAATTCTGGGCGTATTCAGCCCAGAACAGATAATTGCTTCAGTCCTTCTGATTGTTCTGACAATATGATCTTAGAAATCGGGTTACCTCCTGATTAAGGTGTTCCATCTGACCGTTAGATTGTGGGTGGAATCCTGGGGTAAGTCTGACGCTAACTCCTAGTCCTTTGTAGAATGCAGACCAGACCCTTGAAGTAAATTGCAGCCCTCTGTCCAAAACAATATCCTCTGGAAGGCCATAGAATCTGAAGACATTGTTGCATAATATCTTGGCCATCTCAAATGAAGTGGGTAGTTTGTGGAGTGGAATGTGTCTGCATGCCTTGGAGAAACGATCAACAATGGTTAGGATGGTGGTGTTCTTATGAGGGTGGAAGGTCGGTGATGAAATCTATGGCAATGTGTGACCATGAGGTATGAGGGGTAGGCAATGGTTGTAGTAATCCAGCTGGGCATTGTTTGGGGATTTTAGAACTTTGACAGACTGAGCATTGTTTAATATAGTTTATGGTATCAGAGATTAGGGAAGGCCACCAATAACGGTTTCTCAAGAGTTCTACAGTGGCGTTAATTCCTTATGAGGGTGGAAGCCCTCATAAGGACTACCGCCCTGTTGCCCTCACGCCTATAGTTATAAAGTGCTTTAAGCGACTTGTCCTGGCACACCTCAAAAAATGCCTGCCGCCCACACTGGATCCTCACCAATTTGCTTACCGAAGCAATAGGAGTACAGAAGATGCTGTATCCACGGCACTGCACTGTGTACTCTCACACCTGGACAACAAAAACACATATGCTAGAATGCTGTTTATTGACTTCAGCTCTGCATTCAATACAGTCATTCCCTCCATGCTGATTTTTTTTAATTGTCTCTACTCCAGTATTAGAAGCAACTACTTTAACGATGAATTGAAGTTCGGGGATGGGATGTTTTAGGATAGGGGCTGAGGTAAAGCATCTCTTTAGCTCTTGAAATGCTATTTCTGCCTGAGGTGACCATTTCAACCTGCCCTTGTTCTGTTTAGTCAGTGCCGTTAATAGTGAGGCCACAGTACTGAAACCTGAAACCAAAACGTTGATAGAAAGTTGCAAACCCTAAACATTTTTGCAATTCTTTAACCATGTGTGGTTGTGGCCAATTGGTTATGGATTCGACCTTACGCTCATCCATAGCTACTCCCTCCTTGCTAATTATGTATTCTAGGAAGGTCTGGATCGAAGGAATTCACACTTCTTTAATTTAACAAAGTTGATGATCTAGTAATCATCTGAGTACTGATCTGACGTGAATTAGGTGTTTCTCAAAGGAATTTGAGTAAATTAAGATATCGTCGATGTAAACGATAGCCCATTTCTCTAACATATCTCTAAAGATATCATTCATAAAAGCCTGGAATACTGAGGGACTGTTGGCTAGACCAAAAGGCATTACCAAATATTCATAGTGGCCAGATGTGGTGGAAAAGGCGGTCTTCCATTCGTTTCCTTCAGGAATCCTGACTAGATTATATGCACTACGGAGATCGAGTTTTGTGTAAAATTTGGCCTGTCGGAGTTGTTCTAATGCTACTGGGACTAGAGGCAAGGGATATCTAACTTTCACTGTGACTTCATTAAGGGCACGGTAATCAATACAAGGCCTTAAGCCGCCGTCCTTCTTCTTGACAAAAAGAAGGGCCAGATGAAGCCCCTTTTAAGTTCCTCTTGAATATACTCGTTCATGGACTCCGATTTAGGCTGGGATAGTTGGAAAATACCGCCCTTAGGAGGAGTTGCACCAGGAACCAGTTTAATTGCAGAGTCTATTGAATGATGTGGAGGGAGTTGAAATGCTCTTTTCTTGCTAAAGACCTTGCTTAGGTCTTGGTAGGCCACAGGAATCTGTGAATCAAGGGACAGAGATGTTTTGGGGTTAGTTTTTCGGTCAATGTTCTGGAGACAGTTCTGAGTGCAGGTTGGGCCCCATTGTTAAAGTTCTCGCTCCTTCCAGGAAATGACTGGTTCATGTTTCTGGAGCCATGGCATACCTAGGATAATTGAATGGTGAGCTGATAATATAATATAGAATTGAATATCCTCACTATGTAGAACCCCCACTGACAGTTTAAGTGATGCAGTCAGCTGAGTTGACCCATCTCCTCCCAGTGGATGTCCATCTAGTGCCTCCACTGTTAAAGAACAATGAGGAAGAGATAAAGGAATGTGATATTTCTGAGTGACCTCAGTAAACGTAAAATTTCCAGCGGCTCCCGAGTCGATCAAGGCATTAGTAGCCATGGTCTGGTCATCTATGTACAATGTCCCGGGAAGAGAGAGAACATTATTAGGAGTGAGAGGAGTTGTTGTTAGACTCACTAAGCATCGATTTGAGTGTGGTCGTACTGGGCATGAGAGTTTCAGTTGACCTGCTTTACCACAATATAGACAAAGGTGATGTTGAATATGACAGGAGCATTCCTCTGGGGTGAGGTGAGTATAACCGAGCTGCATAGGTTCCTCTGTGAGGTTATTAACAGGGACTTGGGACCTGAGATTGTGCCTGCGAAAATGTAGAAGATTATCAAATTGAATAGTTAACTCAATGAATTGTCTAAGATCTCTTCCCTCATCACAACATGCTAATTCAGCTTGGAGATCTGGGTTCAAATCCCTGCAGAAAAGTAACTTCAAAGTGTCCTCAACCCTATTTGTCTGCGCTGCTAGTGTTCTGAAAGAAAAAGCATATTCGGCAGCTGTGGTTCTTCCCTAAGAGAGACATAACAGTTCATCTCCAGGACTCCTACCTCCGGCAGGGTGTTCAAAAACCTCTCTGAAACATTGCAGAAAGATGTCAAATGTTGGGAAGGTAGAACCATTTACACTCCAGACAGCAGTAGCCCAATCCAAAGCCTGTCCGGTCAGCAGGGAACAAACAAATGCTATTTTACTAGACTCATTGGGGTAGAGAGAGGGTTGTTGAGACACAAACAAAGAGCATTGTAGTAGAAATCCCTTACACTTAGTTGGATTACCATCAAACTTCTCAGGGAATGCTTTGCGTGGGCTTACCGGACCAGAGGTGTTTACTGTTGCCATTGATGGTGTGGCCGTAGAAATGGGAAACGGTTCTGCTGGGCTAATTCGTGCTCCAAAATGCCCGTACTAACTCCTCAGTTATTGTTGTTAACCGAGAAAGCTGTTGCTGATGGTGCGCAAGTTGTGTTGCCTGTGACGTGATATCCGAAGACATTTGTGCCAAGGCTGCTGGATCCTGTAGTGGATCCATATGCAGCATATTTAATAAATAATCGTGAGTAGCAATCACAATAGACAAAGGATACTGAGCAAGGGTCAAGGCAGGCAGCAAACAATCATAAACAAGTAACTGGCAAAGGGTCAAGGCAGGCGGCAAACAATCAGGAACGCGAAAACAGACGAAGAGTCGAGGCAGGCAGAAAACGATCACAAACCAATAAACAATCCAACAAGAGGTAGGCAGCAAAGAATCACAATCCAGGTCATACACAAACAGCAGAATATCAATGGTAGAAATGCTCAGAAATGTTACACTAAGCAAACAAGACTTCGCAGAGATGAATGGTTTTAGTCCGGTTTATATATGTGGAGGACATGTGTGGAGGACATGTGTGGAGCAGGAAGTAATCAGTTGCAATGTGGTGAATTGTGGGAAGTGTAGGCCATGGTGAAGTGGTTAATATTCCGGAGATGGCTCCCTCTGCTGACCCGGTGGAGAGGGAGCTGGAGCCTCCACTGTAACAAAAACTCTTTTATTACATACTCAAACTGTATTGGACTGTATTCTGACTTTGTGTGAAAAACAAACCATCTAAACCTAAAAAAATTCCACTGAAAATATTATCTGTTATTTTTTTTAGATTGTATAAACAAAAACAAACATTTACAACTTTATAGAGTATCAAGTCCACAGCAAAACCTTTTTATAAATAGATGTGCTAAAGACACTAGAAGGGGAAATGACATAGGTTAACTTGACAGGATATCCAGTTTACATGGAGCAAACTCCACTCAAAGAAAACATATAAAAAAAAATCATCTTCATTCTGTGCAGAGCACAGAACACTTAATAATGACTTTATCAGTATGCCCCAGCATATCCACTGAGAGCAGACCTCACTTAGAGGTCAATAATTCATTAGTGTTGCGGCTCAGCAGCTTTGATCCACTCAAATAAAGAGATGCTTTTGTGGTGGAATATTGGGAGGATTAACCAAATTTGGGTTTGGATTTTTTATACCATAAAACCTTGCCTCATTAGGCCTCGCTCTGAGAGAACTGTTGCTTGTGGAAAACTGTGCTCAGTGCTCAATTATGAGTCTCACTGTTTCAGATTAATGATTAGCAAATTGTAAGCCTAATAGGGAAATACAAAAATCCTATGCTTTTTAACCATTCAATAAATTTTCTGTATCAACACTGTGTGTTTTGATGACAATATTAGTTACATAAAACTTACATAAAATTGGTTCTCTTCTCTTTAATTGAATTATGTCACTCACTGACGACAAAATTCATCACAATGGTAAAAATGTAGCAATTAAATAAATAAAGAGGGGTAAATTATTGCTAGGGATTCATCATTAGCCCATTACATAAATGAGGAATTTCTTAATTCAAAGCAACTAACTTTGTTTGCCCAGTGGATAATAAGGGGCACAGAAATATTTTACCCTGAAATTCAAGGAGGTTCCTATGCTAAAGGCCGGAATATCATAGAGGCATGTTTTGATTTTAGCCAGTACAACCACTTAGCAACCATCCACAACACCCTAGCAATCATATAGTGTTTCACTAACTTTACTATGCTCAGAACATCTTAGCAACCACATAGAAACACTCAGGAAAACATCATTAATGTCCTAGCATTGTACTGGCAATGTTTTTACTGGCAAGTGTTTCTCTTAGTTTATTTGGAAAATGTAAAACGTCTTGATTACGTATGTAACCCTCGTTCCCTGAAGGAGGTAACGGAGACATGACGTCAATGAACTGACGTATGGGGTCACTTGAGAGCCCTATCATCTTTGAAAAGAAAAAAATGCACCAATGAACATTGGCCCGAGAGGAAACAGACAATGAGCATTGGGCAAAGGAGTCACGCCTACCCAGAAGCGAGTATATAAAGCCGGCCACAGCTCGCTTTCATTCAGGTTTGTACTGAGGAGCCGAAATGTGTCCTGGTCAATCAGCGGTGAATCAGGATTGCGGCAAGGGGACGTAACGTCTCAGTTCCCTCCTTCAGGTAAAAAGGGTTACATATGTTACGAAGACGTATCTCAGTGCACAGGTCTCCTTCCTCTCTTGGTATAGCCACGAGAAACACTGGGGAAATGCCTGTTCCAGGGAAAGGCGCTGCGGAGACCACACCCTGCTAAAAGGAGGTAATGTGTGGAAATGAGGTATAGACTGACAAGGCAGTAATACCTATGGGAAATGTGTGCAGGTCCTACCTACTGGGATGACTCACTGTCCACAGAGACTGGAAACAGTACAGCGCCAAGGGAAAGAGACGGGTTTACCGATAGGTAAACCGTATCGTGGAGAATACACACATGGGATTATCAAGGGGGAATCACTATACATGGGGCACCTAGCCCAGCACAAGGGCTGACTGTGGCATACACACGAGTACTGGGCCTGGCGTGAGGCTCCTCTGCCGAGCCTGCCCGCCGATGGGTGCTGGAGGAATCACAGCGTAGTGTTTACCATTGGGAAACCGCTGCAAAGGAGTGCATTTCATTCTTTCACAGGGGGGAGGCAATGCAAGCGAAAACACAGAGCAGATTCACCTGCCCACTACCTAGTGGGCCCCAACACACAGGAGGATATGGGCTCCACCCTAAGATTGTAAAACTCAGGGCGCAGGTGCCAGGATAGTGCCCTGTTCCTGGGAAAGAAGGTCCTTCCTCAGGAGAATCTGCCAGGAGCATCAGGTCTGAAAACCAGGTCCAGGTGGGCCAGAATGGCGCAACCAGCAAGACCTGCTCCTTGTCCTCCCTGACCTTGCACAGGTTTTGTGCAAGGAGGCTCACTGGGGGAAATGCGTATTTGCGCCGGCCCCATGGCCAGCAGTGTGCCAACACATGCATCCTGAGGGGGGGCCTTGGACAGGGGATAGAACAGCGGGGAGTGGGAGGACTTGTGAGAGGCAAACAGGTCCACCTGCACATCCCCAAATCGACTCTAGATCGACTGGACCACCTGGAAATAGAGTCTCCACTCTTATGGTCTTTACAGCTGCCATGAGAGTATGTCGGCCACACAGTTCACTTGTTCAAAGGGCACCCCGGCCTGTAGGCAATCTCTGACCAAGGGCTGAAGGTTTGGTGGCAGAATAGGGTGACAACCACACAGTGTGTGCCGCAGCACCATGCCCATCCCAGGACTCAGTCGTGTAGCCTGTGCTGCAACGGTCTCATATGCATCAGGTGGCCGTGGAAGCCATATGCCTCAGGGGCCTCTAAAAGTGTTTCAGTGGGACCACTGTCTTGGCTCTGAACATGTTCAGGCATCGCAGCAGTGACCATGCACGCTTGTTGGAGAGGCACGCCACCATAGTGGCAGAGTCCAGCTCCATACAGAGAAAAGAGATGCCCTGTGTTGGGGAGTGCTTGCTCTTTTCCCAGTTGACCTGAAGCCCCAGGTGGCTGAGGTGCCGGAGCACCAGGTCCTTGTGTTCGCACAACTGCTCCCAAGAGTGGGCCAGAATGAGCCAGTCATTGAGATGCATTTGAGAATGTAAATGCCCACTTCCCGTAATGGGGCAGGGGCAGCCTTTGTGACTTTTGTAAAGACACACAGGGATAGGGACAGCCCGAAGGGAAAAACCGAAGGGACGGCCTGTGTCACGCAGCCTCACCTGCCTTGGCGAAGGACGAGCTCGGGAGTGAGGAAGCAACACGTCTCTCACCATCGAGCAGTATCCAGTTGGGCCTGGAACAGGAGGAACTGCTCTTTTATTAACAACGGGGGTACCGTCAGGCAATGGCCTGATGGCAGAACACCAAAAATTCTCCTTCCAGGCCCTCCTCAGAGGAAAGGAATAGTGTGTACATCATCTCCTGATAAAGAACAGTCCATCTGCACTCCAGGCTGTGGCTCTCAGGGTCGCTCAGCCATCCTGGAGGGCTTATCAGGGACCTGAGTAGCAAGCGTCACCTTCCTGCGGCTGGCTCTGCGATCGGGATGAGGAACAGGGGATAAGTCCGCGGCAGAGCAGGGGGGGAACACCCTAGACGACGAGCAGACTAGGGGCCAGGGGAGGATGTGGCATAAGCTTGGCAGCAAGCTTATTGGCAGCAATGGTATTTCCACTATCGCATTTGGAGGTCTCCAGGGGTCGCTGCGGGTGTCTGCGCAATCAGCGGTTCTTGCTTGCTTCCGATGTCCCCTCACAAGCCTGATTCACCGCTGATTGACCTGGACACATCTTGGCTTCTGGCACAAACCTGAATGAAAGCGAGCTGCAGCCGGCTTTATATACCTGCTTCCGGGTAGGTGTGAATCGGCCCACAAATCCTTTGCCCAATGCTTATTGGCTCTTTCCTCTCAGGCCAATGTTCATGGGCACATTTTTTTCTATTCAAATGTGATAGGGCTCTCAAGCGAGATCCCATATGTCAGTTCGTTGATGTAACATCTCTGTTCCCTCCTTCAGGGAACGAGGGTTACATATGTAACCAAGACATTCAGCTTACTATATTGTTGGATACCTGACCAGTTCTTACTAGCACATTTAGCAGCTTACCACTTTATTTGAAATGATTTGTAATACAGCATAAACTGCAGATGACACAGCCCATACGAACAACCTTGCTTTTTTCTTTTCTCCGGTCAACAAGATTAATACATTCGTATCCACAATATGCAACACTGTACTTTTCAGACAGAAACAGGAAGTGAGGGCCTTGGAGAAAAATATATTTTAAAAAAGTCACCTTGACCCAGCATCACCTCCCTTATGTTTAACAGGTTCATGATAAAACTTGTGGCAGGTTGTATAGGGGGATTGGACATTTTCCTTCCAGACAGCATTTAAATGGACAAAAATTAGTATGTGCAAGATGACATCATCAATATTTCCATATTTATTTCCTGGAATGTTTCCAGAAAGCAAGATATAATTACGTATTATAAATTCATTATTATAAATATAAATATATATAAATATAATTATAAAAAACTTGGCAAATTAAGGAAGGAAATTCATAATTCACACGTTTCAAGGATACACTGAAATATTTCTGCCCTATCATCACATCCAGGTATTCCACTTCAAAATTTAAAGTACAATAAATGTAATCTTTCCTTAATTAAATTCTTAATAATGTGGAATCTTTTAAATGTTTCATTTTCCTTGTGACTACTAGTAATAGCACAAGGAAAGTAATCTAGCAACATCAGATAGTAATCTGATGTAAATTTAGATAGTAATCGAATGTAGTCTGGTAAAACCAGTTAACCCCACTGGGGCAGCTGTGGCCTACTGGTTAGTGATTCAGGCTTGTTATCAGAAGTTTGCTGGCTTCCAGTGCCAGCAGGTGTGTTCGTGTTTATTGCGGTGTGTGTGCACCAGTGAGCTAAATGGGGAGGTTACATTTCAGGTATGGGTTACCATACCCAACAAATAATGTCACTTTCACCTAAAGTCCTCTATAAATCACCTTTTTAGAATAAAAATAATGAACAATCTCTCAAGTATCAGAATAATAGCTAATAACTGACAGTGTTGTGTAAATGTTGCATGGTTAATAAAAAGGTCACATGAGTCAAGTTGTCTTAATTCTAAGAAATGTATAATTTATCAATTACGGTGCACTTAGTGGTTTTATTTTTGCACATAACCTTTTACATTTACTGCTTTATTTTAAAAATTTGAAAATAGTCTACGTCTATAACAGTCCTAATGGCATGGCTAGGCTTAGAACCTGGATGACTAGTAACCTTCCACTACTAAATTCAGACAAAACAGGCATTTTAATTATTATACCAAATTCTTCAACACGGAAAAAAACTAGAATACTGTCTTACTCTTGATGGACGCTCTATATAGCCTTCTTCATCAGCTAAGAGTCTGGGTGTCCTGTTTTATAGCATTTTGTCCTTTGAAAACCACTTTTCCAATATTTGTAAATCTATTTTCATCCTAAAAATATTTCTAAACTATGACCTATGCTTTCTATGTTAAACACTAAAAACTTAATTCATTCATTTATGATATCATTCATTTAAGACTAGATTATTGTAATGCCTTACTGGGTGTTACAGAGGAGGCTCCCGCTCCGCCTTCTCGGTAATGAATATTTAGCCTTCGCCTCCTCCACTATGAATATTTAGTCATGCCCTTTGGTCTAGCCAATAGTCCATCAGTCTTTCAGTCCTTCATGAATGATATATTCCGCGACATGCTCGAGAAATGGGCAATCGTTTATATACACAACATATTGATTTACTCTGAGACATTAGAGGAACACATTAAGCACGTCTAGTCCTCCAACGTCTCATCAATAATAATTTGTTTGTCAAAGGTGAGAAATGTGATTTCCACACAACTAGCACCACTTTTCTCGGCTACGTTATCAGTCAAGAGGGAGTAAAACTGTAAAACCCAAAACTGTAAAGGAATTGCGTTTTCTTGGTTTCGCTAACTTTTATCGCCGGTTCATTCGTGGTTTTAGTTCTATAGCAGCACCATTAACATCTCTAACCAAGCATCATTCAGGTCGTCTAGTGTTGAATGACATGGCAACCAAGGCTTTCTCAGAACTAAAGACCCATTTTACCACTGCTCCCATATTACGCCATCCCGACCCAAATCTTTCCTTTATAGTCAAGGTAGACACCTCTAATCACGGCGTAGGGGCCATACTATCCCAACGTCACGGGTCACCCCCTAAAATGTTTCCATGTGCATTTTTCTCACGAAAACTCTCCAGCTGAGCAGAACTACAATGTAGGTAATCGCAAGGTTTTGACTATCAAGTTGGCTTTAGACTCCCAGACAGTTACCTGCTGTCTCCTGCAACCATTACCCACACCACAACGACCCTGGTCCCACATTGCAATAGACTTTATTACCGATTTACCCAACTCCCAAAGGAACACTACAATACTCACTACTGTGGATCACTTCTCCAAGGCCTGCTGACTGATTCCTCTTCCCCAACTTCCATATGCTTTTGAAACTGCTGAACTGTTGTGCAATTTTGTGTTTAGATTCTACGGCTTGCTGGATGACATTGTCTCGGACCGGGGTCTCCAGTTCACCTCACGTGTGTGGTCGTAATTTTTCAGGAGCCTAGAAGTTAATGTCAGCCTAAAATCTGGATATCACCCTCAGTCCAACGGCCAAACAGAACGCCTCAATCAAGAAATCATCAGATTCCTCTGATCTCACTGCAACCAACGTCAGGCTGACTGGAGCAGGTCTGACGTGGGCGGAATATGCCCAGAGTTCCTTTGTCAAACCATCCACAGGAGTAACTCCCTTCAAATGTGTGCTGGGT
Source organism: Botia almorhae (assembly GCA_036877575.1). Classification (NCBI taxonomy): domain Eukaryota; kingdom Metazoa; phylum Chordata; class Actinopteri; order Cypriniformes; family Botiidae; genus Botia; species Botia almorhae. The sequence goes on along the minus strand of JAZGTJ010000560.1, from coordinate 77,363 downwards.
TTTCAATCATCATTGTTCCCAGAGTCCCACCAACCTCCCTGCTGTAACAGACTGGCTTTGTCGTAGCGAGGAGATCTGGGAGAGACAGACTGAGCAAGCCAATCATCATCGACATCTTGGACACAGCTTAGCTCCTGGTCAGTGGGTGTGGCTCTCCAGATGCCGGGGAGGACGCATCCAGTACCTTGGTAACTGGGAGGGGTACGGCCCAGAGGAGCCACCAGAGGGAATCCTTGCCAGAGTACTGAACCAATTCGGACTACAACTCCCAAGTGCTCATGTACCTTGCTGATTACTTCCTGTTTGGCACCCGTTTATCGTTAACGGGACTATTTAAACCCTGGATCGTCAATGACTCGTCGCAATGTCTTGTATTGCCTTTTGCATGCATTTCAGAGTGTTATTTCCCTGTTGTTTGCCTGGTTAGGTTTTGGATTGTTTACAGTTTTCTGATTGTTCGCTGTCTGCCCGTTTGAGTTTTTGGATTACGTTTTGGATTGTTTGCTGCCTGCCCTGAACTGTGTCTGTTTCTCACATAATGTGCATACCATTTTAGTAGGCTGTCTGGATACATTACCTTCTGATAAACCACTGAGAAAGGTATGTGCCTTTGCATGCAGTGACAGGTATTTCTGATGCACGTTTATTTCTTCAGATAGTATAAATGTGGTGTTATCATCACATCAGTCATTTTTATATTTATAAACGTTAACAATTTTAGTATCACTAATTAGTTTTACTAATATTCATCTTATAAGGACAAATACATTTTGCAATAATACCTTAAAATCTGTCTTTTATATGTTATACATATTTTATAATTCTTTGGTTTTTTTCCTTATATGTAAAGCTGCTTTGAAACAATGTAACATTATAAAAAGCGCTATATAAATAAATTTGAATTGAATGTCAGGTTGTAAGTGTGACAACCTACCCCATAAGAATATTGTCACAACAGGGCAATCTGTGTTCACAGTATCTTTTATTGTAGACAATGTTAGTCCAATGGCGTTAGTAAGGACGTTAAAGTCTGTGTGCCTACATAGAAGCTGTTTTTAAAAAAAAAATTCCTGAGAAATGTACTAACAGTAAAAAGTGTAACAACTATAGCTACAGTATCAGTCTCCATACGTATAATGTTTACATTTTTTAACGAGGCCAGTAGAGCTTCTTCAATCTGAATCCGGGAGAGTCAGTGAGTGAGAGGGTGAGTGAGAGTGAGAGAGAGATGCTGTGCTATCAGGTGTATTTGGAGTTTGAGTCTTCAGTCCGTCTGTAGGTTCTGCTGCTGATAGAGACTGACGTGAAAATGACATGTTTCATTCGGCGAGCATCGACTTAGTTTAGCTGGATCTGTTCGCTCAACGATCAGTTTCTGAACTGTTTTCTGCAGCACAAATCCTTTATCGGGAAAACACAGACACTGGATAACGCGCAAGAGTTCGTTTCCAGCCGGAATTACTATTATAGCCTGATCCAGTTTCACACCGCGGACTTTTAGGTAAGTGTAACTGGGTTTTCGTCAAGGATACTGCGGTCGCATCATATGAGAAATACTGAGAAGAGATTATTGCAGTACTTTTATGCTTTTAACATGACATTAGCGCAGTGCGACCATACAGTAGTCTATTTAAACGACCATAAAACTCTTCTTTCTTTCTTTCTTTCTTTCTTTCTTTCTTTCATTCTTTCATTTTCTCTGTCCACTTATTAGCCTCCGCACTATTGTTTTATTTTGTTTTTATTGTTTTACATCCATTCTGATCTATTCTATTTTCATTTACCTTTAAATAAGAATTTAAATAAACATTGTTTAATATGACTAAAGCTGTTCATGTACACCAGCTACAGTCATTTGTAAGGATCATAACAGGTAGAAACTGCTCCTTAAGGTAATAACTACACATTTTTACTTTATACTCTGCATGACTCAACAGGTAGCTTTCCAGTCATAGCACTTGAGGGTATTACAAATAAAGATGATACATGTTAATCCTGAAGCTCTTTAGTTACTAGTTTAGTTAACATGTCCTGCCAAATAATATCTCTACATCCTTCCAACACCTGTACATCATTTTATGTTTATTATTACAAAAACTCAACACAGTAAACATGAATTACATATAATAATATGTATACATATAATAATATGAATTACATTATAATAATAGTTACTACATTGCATTTGCAAAAACGTAACACAACAACAACAACAACAATATTATTTTATTAGAATGATATAGAATATAGATTTTATAGTACACTCTACTATAGATATTCAAGCTTCACTATTTTCAAGCTAACACTAAGTATGATCCCATGTTAATCATAAATTTTATAAATGAATGTACCTTGTGTGGTAGCATCCAAATGAATTTGTTTAATTGTAATCAAATATATTATTTAACATGACTAAATCAATGTGATTGTTAACTAATTTTAAAGGATCAGATCAGGGAGAAAATTAAAGAAAATAACTGTGCTTTTTACAATGCAGTAACAATAACTGTTCCAGCTATAGTGTTTTGGAAAATATTGTCATTCTGGTAGAATTTTGTAAATGTTTTGAAACATCACTTTAGTTCTTAAAATGCAAGGGTCTAAAATTATCACAAATGATGTAATCACATAGCTGCATGTATTGCAGCAGATTTAATAGAGTACCATTAGTTGCTGTCTTGCCACTTTGAAATTAAATCTAGAAAGCATTTGTTGTACAACAACAGCATTGTGATTTTTTGATTTAGAGGTGATGTGTTATTTCTGTGCCATCAGCGTTGCCAGCAGCTATTGCATCATTTGGACAAACAGGTAGCCCCATCCTAGATTAATGTCATTGGTTGAGCCTGTGTTCTTATGGAGTATGCAGTTAGGTGACTTAAACAAATGTATGCCATTGGTGGATGCAGAAATCACACAGTTCTCCTTTAGATTTGTTTAAATAGCTTCCAGCAGTTTGACCTCTCTTTGTATGGTTTCTTTTTTCCAAAGATGATGGCTGATTTTAGAGCGAGGTACATTTGAAGGTGGCGCACTTGTCCAGAGCTCCTTAGTTAGAGAGTCACCATGGCAGCTGGAGTTGCGGCATGGCTTCCCTTTGCCCGAGCAGCTGCCATTGGCTGGATGCCAGTGGCAAACAGCCCTATGCCTGTGGCACCAGGGGATCACAGCAAGAGGCAAGATGAGCTCATAGTCCTGAACGTCAGCGGGCGCCGTTTTCAAACATGGAGGACTACGCTGGACCGCTACCCAGACACACTTCTTGGCAGTACAGAGAAAGAGTTCTTTTATAATGAGGAGACTAAGGAGTACTTCTTTGACAGGGACCCTGATGCTTTCCGAAGTGTCCTCAACTTTTACCGCACTGGGAAGCTGCACTATCCTCGATACGAGTGCATCTCAGCCTATGATGAGGAACTTGCTTTTTTCGGCATCATTCCTGAGATTATCGGTGACTGCTGCTATGAAGAATACAAAGATCGTAAGCGGGAAAATGCAGAGCGACTCATGGATGACCAGGAGGAGAACAAAGATATCAAACTGCCCAACATGAACTTTCGTGAGACCATGTGGCGAGCCTTTGAGAACCCCCACACTAGCACCATGGCCTTGGTGTTCTACTACGTGACCGGCTTCTTCATCGCAATTTCTGTCATCACAAACGTAGTAGAGACAGTCCCATGTGGTTCTACCCCCAACCAAAAAGACATGCCGTGTGGTGAACGTTACACTGTAGCGTTCTTCTGCATGGACACAGCCTGCGTGATGATCTTTACTGTGGAGTACCTCATGCGCCTCTTCGCGGCACCCAGTCGGTACCGCTTTATGCGAAGCGTGATGAGCATTATTGACGTGGTCGCCATACTGCCCTACTACATCGGCTTAGTGATGACCAACAACGAAGATGTGAGTGGTGCCTTTGTCACCCTGCGAGTCTTTCGGGTCTTTCGCATCTTCAAGTTCTCACGTCACTCTCAAGGTCTGAGGATTCTGGGATACACGCTAAAGAGCTGTGCCTCAGAGCTTGGTTTTCTTCTCTTCTCACTTACCATGGCCATCATCATCTTCGCCACGGTCATGTTTTATGCAGAAAAAGGGTCCAGCTCCAGCAAATTCACTAGCATTCCAGCCTCCTTCTGGTATACCATTGTCACCATGACCACGCTTGGGTAAGTGTTGCTCTTATTGCTTTTGCTGTGGGAATTTGCAACCTCTAGTAAGGTCATTGCCGAATAGGGAACAGTGTTGTCTCGGGCCTTGTAATAGGGCCCACTAAGGTTCTTTAAGTACAGCATACTTTTTGGGCCAGGGAAAGGGGGCCCATCTATAGAATAAAAATTGTCCTGGGCCAAGTAAATTTTAGTGGCAGACCTGGTCATGGTAATCACCATATTTAACTTTATGTGAATGTAAATGCCGCTGCAAGGGATGTATAGCGAACAGTGTGTTGTATTGTTGGATGACTTTGTCGATCGTTTAGCTGCCAAAACATTGAAAATACTCTAAATAATCCAAACCAAAATTTCCTGTGAACTTCAGTAAAACCTAAGGAAAAATGTTCAAAAGAATTTGATATTCCACCTACCCTAGCTTCTTATTGAGCAAAATACTGAATCACAATGAATTGACTGGTAGCTTTTAGGCAAAACTTACAAATGTGTGTGTCACCACAGTCATCAAACTTAGTCATGAAATATTCATTATTAGTAATGATGTTTTTAAGTTACAAGCAAGTTATGAGCAAGGAAGGACGTCATATTAATTCAAAGTGATTAACACACAATATATAAGAAACTCCAGTGCCCACTTTCAGTGTTCACTGAATGCATACTGGTTAATGCTGAATGTATACAGTGTTCCCATATTGCTCCACATCCTGACGATGGAAACAACGTTTTTTTTGAATGTTTATTGTTCTGTGGTACATAAGCGGAAAATGAACCAGAGCCATAATGACCGTGTAGGACTGGCTTAAAGATAAACGCTGTGTCTCCTCAATAGCCCTGAAGGTATTAGTAGCTGTCACGGTGAGTAATAGCCAGTGAAGCTACATTTGCTAACCAATATAAACCTTCATGATATCTATCGTTTACTGCATGGGGAACAGGCCGAATAAAGACAAAAGTGAGGTGGGGTTGACGTTGCTGATGTGGCCTGTATCTGTAGGTCTTGGTGTTTAACAAAAAGAGCTTAAAACGTCAGTGATAAAATAAGAAACACACATGACCCAGCTGAGGGGTTTAAAGTGACATCATTGTTTTTGGCTTAGTGAAGCTATCTGATGTCATTTATTATGGAGTAATATTATATATCTAGATTTTTGTGTATTTATTCAAACAGTAATTACTAAAACAAAGCTCTCAGAAGGATTTGCAGCTAAAGGTGGATGATGAATGTGGTTGCTGCATCATGAACACATTGTTTGTTTTAAAACGAGCATGTTTACAGACCAAACAAATGTATGTTTAACTGAATGTGTCAAATAAAAATAACTTTTTATTTGCATGCAATTTTAAATGGAAAAAGGTTCCACAATATTAATAATTATGAGACTTGATGGAACTGATAGCACACCTGAGATGTCACATCTAAAGATGCCATATATAATTTAAGAGGGGCAACACAGGGCAAGATTTTAGTAAGCAATGACTTTGATTATGATCCGTTTGTCAAACACAAAGCTTTTTTGTGTTCCTGATACCTTTATAGTGCTTTATGTCATTTTGGGGCTAACAGAATGGAAACCCCCTATTTGCTGAATATTTTTTAAAAATTCACCTTGGGTGTTAAATGATAAAACCTTAAAGGTTTGTAAAAATATAAGGGGGTGAATACCATTCTGTATTGCAGCGAGGTTTGTCAGCTCCATAATTCCCATGTACTTCGTATTTTAAATGACATCTTTGTGGAATGTGATTTCTCCACACACCTCTGCAGATGTTTCCGATGGTTTGTTAGTACTGAACACTGAGATATAAACCTTTCCACAACTCCGAGTAAAGAGGTTTCTAAACAGAAGCCCCTGTCGACCTTTCCCAGCTTAAAGTGTTTGCAGATGAAGTCAGGTATACATGGATCTGTGCCGGCCCAAGTTTCAACTTCTCTGAAGAGCGAGGGTCTCTTGTAGCACTGACCTCATTTTCTGTACACAGCAGGGGCTGTATGGGTTATGCAGGCTGAATTGAACACCATCTGGCCCAGAGTGGCTCAACATGGTTGTTGACCCAGGGCTTTCACACCCCTTCTTGTTGGTTTAAGTGCTGTGTAGGCTATCGCTCACTGCTCTGCTCAGTTCTGGCCAGGCTGTCTGGCACAGCAGACATACACACCTGCGGGAAAGCGCAGGCATAAGTGTCCTGTGAGTTTGATTAGAGCAATATTTTTTGGCTGTACCATTAAGTGGTCCTCCAAATAAGCTGCTAACATTATTAAAATTTATCAGGTAATCATGTCTTAAAAGATTTTCCTAGATATTGAGGATTTTGTTCTGGTCCGTTATCAATGGCGAATGATTGTGCATTCACCATTGACATAGATTCTATTGATATTTCTGTTACGCTTTTCATATTCCATATTTCTTACCTGTTGTAAAAAAAAGGGAAAAACCATTCAGAAAGTCTTTGGAATCAGATGTCTTACTCTTATAAGCGGAGCTTAAAAGCAGTATTGTCTTGCCAAAAAAAGCAACTTTGGCTGCCTGATAAATGCAGAAGAATTTATTTTAATCACAAAATTAACAGCCCAAAGTGTTAAGTAGGCTATATGTAATTTCACCACCCACACACATACTCGTAATTTAATACACAGGCACATTTGTTTCCCTATAACGTGTGAGTTAAAATTAAGTTCAAATGTCTTTTTACAAATGTTTATTCATGTTTATTTAATTAGCATCTTGAGGAGGAACAAATATGATTCATCTTGAAAAGGCAGACACAGAAACTTAGGATATTAGTGTAAATAAATACTTAATTAAATACTTGATTAATTGCTTCTTGTTTAATTTAAATTCATTTTAGACCATCATAACCTAGGACTTGACTTTATAGATAATTATAATTAATAATTATAGATATTTTGAATTCATTCATATATTAGCAGCTGCCATTAATTTGCCATGCTGTGACCAAAACTGTGATTGCTATTTGTATATATCAGACACTTCACTCTCTGTGACTTGGCTATTTCAAATTAGAAAATATTTGTGAATTTGACTGAGTCAAAAATCCATGTGTGTCCTCATGCCATCTGCCATGAAGAGCTTTTCCTACAGTCTCACTGTATGGCGGTCTCACACTGACAGCGCAGTGAGTAGAAACGCCATGGGAGTGTTTTATTTTCCTTTAAGCAGCTGTGGAGATCAGAGAGAAGCCATCCACAGAGACCGTAACAGCATAACACAATTCAAATAATTATGAATTCATATTTTATTCATCTCACTGCCGCTGCACTTGTTATTCCAGTCACCCACAAATCATGGGTAGGCACTGCCTGTCATCTGATGTTCATTAAAACAGGAGCGCAGTGTTTTAGAAGTGTGCTGCACCGAGTACTTTCTTTGAAACTGTTAGAGATAGACTCTCGAAATGTCGAAAAAATCTTGTTTTTTTTTGTTTTGTAATAGAAAACCCCAACTAAACGCTGTTGAAGTTCATTAAAAGTACATCTTTTGTGCTATTTGCTGTTTTGTCTTGTGAAGCCACAAGGCAGGTTTGTGAGGAACAGACTTAAATGTAAGCCATTTTACATTCAAGTCATGGGATTGTCACATTTATTGTATATAATAGTGTTTCATAGTGTTTATTGTATAACAGTGTCCTGAGTTTTGCAGTGTATGTGGCCTCCAGGGTTCATGTAAGCTTTTTTGCAAATCTTACACATTTTAACATGCAAATAAAATGTATTTTTATCTATTTAATTGTATTTATTAATGTTATTTTATTCCTTGTTATATATTTTTTGCAATGTAAATGAAGAAATGTAGAAACGATGAGGCAAGGGTTTATTTAACAGTTTATTGATATTAATAATAAAAACAACATTCTTAGGTAGGTCACTCCTAATTTTCTCTGGTTGCATCCCATCACAGCATCTGTGGTACTCATTGGTTGTCAGTAATGTCTTTTTGTGTAAAAAAATTGTGGCAGAATGCAGTAATCTGCTGCATCTATCACACTCAGCACTCAGAACTGGCTTGCAAGATGGGCAGTAAAAGTGCCTCAAGCTGGTGTTACCTGCTTTAGGATTTGCATAATTCCTTTTTGAATCAGATGCTAAAACAATGCAGTCAAGATGTGCAATTAAACAAAATTATCAGCTGGTACAGTTAATTCTTCAAGTAATGTCTCCTAATGAGCTGATACGTTCAATCAGATGTGTTTAATTAGAGGAATATCCAAAATGTGTATTGTTGTGGTGCAGGACTGGGAAACATCGTCTTGAGAGAAATTCCCCCTTAGATTGAATCTGGATCAGTTGAAATTGAATCTGTATCTGTCTTGTTGACTTACTTGATTTTTCTAGGTTCAGCTGCAAGCCACAGTCTACATTGGCCAAACAAGGCCAAATGTGGTCTTGGCATCTTTTTCTTTTTGACACATGAAAGCATTTAGACACTGATATTTTATATTCTTGATAGATGATGTTAAGAGGTACCTTGAAGGTACCATTTTTTTATCATTTTATTTTGCCCCTGAGATCCACGTTTAATGTTAGGCATACTGTATTTTAACATGTTGATAAACGTGTTGCTTCTTTGCTACTGTGCCTTTAAGACTTGTATATGTAAATTACCGCCATTATATATATAAAAAAAGTAAAATTGATTATTTATGAGTTGTTGGTCTGCTGTCAGGGTTGTTTTTGTTGGCACAACATACTTTACAAACCTTGAAGACTGAAATAATCAGGGACCTTTGTAAAAAAAACCTTTACTCTCTTTCTGAATGTTGGAATACTTAAGATACAAACAGGCCAATTTATGGAACATTGAATAGGTGTTAACCCAAAAATGTGAGGAGGCCTACGTTAAGGTCCACAAACCTGCAGAGTTAAACACCAACCATAATAAAGCTAAATCAAGCCAGCTAATCAAGTTTTTGGTACAGCTAGAAACATCCAAGCAGGTGTGTTGGAGAAGGCTAAAACTCTAAACTCTTAAACTCTGCAGGTCTGTGGACCCCCAGGAACATAGGCATTGCTGTGAAGAACCTTTTGTGTCACATTTATTTACGTTACACCGTTGTATTTATTATTATGTAAGTTTTGTATTGTATTAATGTTACCATATGTTTATATATTACATCTATTTGTCATAGTACAACTATTTTATTTCACAAGAACAAACAAAAAGCACTTTTATTCACATTAAACTATTCTTAAAGTTTTTTTAAAGTTATATATGTCAAGGTTACCCTTTAAATTTACTAAATCTAAATTACCCAAACCATAAAAACGTAAACGTAAACGTAAAGAAATGTCAGGGTTGGAAAGGTCTAAATTGAAAGTCAGAGCAGTAGCACAGTTTACAGTTAGCAATAATGAGACATAGAGTCATGGCCACTATTCTAGTACTGTCATGGGTGTTGTGGCGCAGAAGATTGATGGTTGCTGCTTATGTCTTTTGAGGGTTGATTGATGTTGAGGCTACGACTTTCTCAAATGTCCTGGAGACTATTTTGGGCTTCTGCCTGCTCTCAGTCTAAAAGTATGTGATTTTCTCCCCTCAATCTATTAATTCTTTTGAGGAAAATATCTAGGGCCTAGATTTGTACAGACTGAACACATGTAGAATACCTGAGATGAGCTGAAAGCCAGTTTCTTTTTTTATTAAGTATAGATTTAAAGTTTAAAAGTGGAAAAGTCTTCACTTTTGCAAGTGTTTATTTTCCAAATGAATGCTTGTAGTTATATTGAGCATGAATTTAAAAAAAATTCTCCATAAATAAAAATGGGGCTCACTTTTTTTGTTGTATGACTTTACAGTTCACCCAGTTTTCATGATCCAATCAATATCAGATGTATGAAATCCCACCCTATATTGTATCTCATTGAATGTCCTGTTTTGCTTGAAAATATGTAAGATCACAGAGGTAAAATGGGCTGTGAATAGTGTTTTTTTTACTTTAAGAGATCTAAACAAATATACAGTTAGCGTCTATGACTGAAATGATGACTTGGTAAAATGTGCAGCGGTGATCTGTCCTAAAATACAACCTGTCACATGTCACCATTGTCAATTTATCAGCATGACGATCAGATAATGTTATAATTAAGCGGATCTGAAGGCCTCAGGTAGCTTTCAGCTAGCAGTTTGCAGCTGGACCTTGATCACATGTGCATTTGAAATCTCTGCTGTGTCACAGCTGGCTGACGATATCAAGATAAATCTACCCCAGTGATGAAGCACACAACAAACTGACAGCGTAGTGCAGGTGCATCTCGAAAGCTAATGGCTTTTATTAGCAGCTGTGTGTTGATCCTTTATCTGCTTCTTGGAGAAAGCCTGCCTGCTATTTTGGACCCTCTCTCTTTCTCTCACCTTCTTTGTGGTCAGCACTGTAAGCATATTGCTTTGTTCTGTGCCAGTCATTGGGTCAGCGTTTACAATGGCTCAGGTGTGTAAATCAGACAGTGTGTCGGCCCTTTAAATGGCATGTCCTTTCTACAGTTGCTGCCCTCGTCTAAAGTCTGCTCTTCGAGATTCCTCACAGCTCACAATTAAACTCTGATGAGATCCACTAGCTCACAAAAGATAAGAGATATCACATTAGTCAAGGTTGATGTTTGTAGTGTCAAGTGGTGAACTGATGAGAACGGGCCTTGACTTCTAATTTTCAAGGTCCCCTAACCCTGAAAAGCAGGTAAGAATGATGAAAATGGCCTTGAGATAGCACGACCATGGACTGCCCACAGTCTAAGGTCTGCTCAGTGACTGTGATGCATATTTCGCACACAACTGGATAGCGCTAGCAGCAAATCAGCAGTTTTAATCTGATTGGAAGGCATTATTCATTAACTTCTGGGATCAGCTCACCTGTAAGCAATGGCTTGTTTACGAGGTATGGGGCTGATAATCTGTGTGCTTTGGATAAAGAACTATTCACTATGGTTTGCACTTGGGTTGGCTAGTAAATTCCAGAAATAGTTATGCTACATTAGACTGTGGTATTTCAGAGCAAAATATTGTATCATAAAACGTATTCACAAAACTGGCACAATTAATTGGCGGTAAGCAGAATTTGATTAAAATGGAATGTTTGTTATTTTCTATCGATTAGTCAACAAATGATGAATACAAATGAAAAGTGTTTTGGCTGGGAATATATTCAGTTGAACAAACTTTCTGTATTTTAAACACTTGATTCAGGCACCTGGGTGGGCAATTCTTGGCCAAAATATGCTACAAATTGAACAAGACATTATGCCGAAACGCAAAAGTTTGACTACGCAAGACTACAAAAAACTTTGTTAAATTTAATCTTGTAATTTTGTCAGTCTTAAATCAAAAGGTTTGCTACAAATTGTTAGCAGTGAGAAAAAATGTAAAGATTGAATCTTGAGAATTGCTGGCTTCTTAATGATACAACAGTGTACAATGCTCATTAATTTTGTCCTTTCACTCACTTGGAAAGCCCATTGTTCCCTCGATAGATTCTCTGAATGTGCCGTTATTTATCTGAATGAACAGAGAGTGAACTTAAACAAAAAAACAATAGTGAAAAATGACATGCTGCCACGAAATGGTGTTTTTAAATGAACAAATAAGTGTAATTTCTTACATTCGAATGACTTTGAAAAAGAATGCAGCCCTTTATTCAGCAGTCTCCATTACCCCTGCTGAGACCTTAAAGTCAAACAGGAATGCTCAAAAGATTCATGCCTTTGGGCAAGAACGGGCACATCTCTGACTGTGAGCTACCCCAAATGACACGTGTCCTTGAGCCAATGAAAAGAGAGCTTGTTAGAAAAGAAAATGCATGTACTGTTAAATCTATAGCCTAACTAATTATCATAAAGAACATAACTAAGCTGAATGTATCATTTCAAAAACATTCAAATAATTTTGTTTTAAGTCGTGGAATTGTTTCTGTTCTCGTTCGATGCCGGACAAACATTCCATAGCTGAGTTTAGGTCGTGGAACGGCTCTGAGGATTTGTTGACATGAGCACAGTGAAAAATCCTCATTCCGTCCACCGAGAAAATGCAGAAAGAACTTCAAAGGACTTCATTCATCACTGCCAGGTTCAATTAGCATAGGATTCTAATCTTAACGCTATTCAGTGCAGCTTCCGGCTCTCACAGTTTCCCTCTGCTCTGCATATAATTGGACAGATTGGAGCAGGAGGTTAGGATGAGCTGACAGATCCGCCTTTTCTGGCCAGTTACAACACAGTGCTACATTTTCCAACATAATGATTCCTTTCTTATTATAAGTGGAAAAATTTGTGCATGAGTGGATAGTGTCATGTGAAGTTCATGAGATGTGGAATTTAAAGAGATAAAAAAGTCTGTCATTTAGTCACCCTCATGTCATTTTAAATATGTGTGCTTAACATTTTATTCTAGTGCTCCACAGAAGAAAATAACAGCAGTTTGGAATGACATGAGGGTGAGAAAATAATGACTTTAGATTTTTGGGGGGGTAAACTATTCCTTTAAATGCAAGACTTTTCATCATGTACAAGCGATCCAATTTGTTAATGTTTATTGGTTCACACAGCAAATTTGTCAATAGGGAATTAACAGAAGATGTATGTGATTTGTACTGTCTCGGCACTATAGCTGGTATCAGCACTCCGTGTAGATCATGGATGGATGGATGGATGGATAGATTTGAACTTGTAACTCATGAGGGCTACACAGTAAATCAACATTTCATAGGACACACATGGTGACCCAAAACAATAACAAGACTATCATTCAAAAGCAAAATGTCCTTAAAATCAAACAATAGGACTCACAAAAGAATAAGACATATTAAGACACAAACATTTGCTTAAAAGCGCTAGAAATATAACAGTCCAATTACAATACTATAGACAATTATTCTTACAGTTAGTACTGTTAATGCATATAATATAATACCTTGTATTCTGTGTAATGTATAATCTTCCCATTTTCTGTTTTTCTAACTGTTTTTCTGATGCACCAACTATATTCTAAAATGTATTTTCTGTAAAGCTGCTTTGCAACAAAGCAAAATTGTGAAAAGCTCTACAAAAATAAATTTCTGTTGAATTGATTGCATTGTTTATTTGCATGTGCTGTCGAAAAACAATTCTGAATGTAGTTTGCATATCATAATTTCCCAACTTGCAGGATGATTTTGACTGCTGGGTATGGCGAATGCAGATGATTTCTGTGATCTGAAATATTTTACTGGGGCTGTACAGCATCACACCACTGCAATCCAGACATCTCAACTGGCTCTTTAGCATGTGCTCGTCTACACCATCTGGATTTATAGCCAATTATAAACTTCTCCATCATTTCATTATCATTTGATGAATTACTTCAGCCATGTAAATGAGCCTAATTTATTTGTGCTCACATAAATTTGCGCTAAAACGAATGACATTTACACATGTACATAGACTGTATTGAAAAAAACAGATAATTTTGTAAATGCATAAACAGCAGACGTCTGATTTTCTCTCTTTTACGCATTGTCTTGTTTATTTGAGCGGCATGTCACGTAACCTGGCCATACTAAGATCTGCCTAATTTTACAGCTAGAGTGTAATTTCTGTCGAAAATACAGATGAGGTTGATTAGGTTCACAACCTTTTTACGCCAACAACAAAACATATGGGAATCAATAAGGAATTGTTTTCTCTATGCTGTCCACAGACTTATCTTAACAGACCTGCAAACCATTTTGGGTAACAACCAACAAGGTGAGAACCCACTGCAATAGGCCATGGCTTCAATGATATCAACAAAATGCTTGTACTTTGTTCTAGTTTGTGCTTGACCTTATTATAGACTAACGCTCTTTTCGAGCATAAAGATCTAATGTTCCTCACAAAACCGACCAAGACAATTGTTTATATCATACATCAGCTTGATTCTCCATCACAGGTCACGCAAAATCAAATCAGGATATTTTATAAATTGCATTTTGGTGAGCGAGTCATTCATTTTAAAGCCAAATTCAGCCTCAGTAACTAAGCGATTTGTCCTTGGATAAATAAATTCGCTTTCACTTTTGTATGAACAGCAGAGTGATTTAGCTCCGCTAAATGTACCGTATTGATTTCAATCACCTATATTCCTCCATTTGGAGTGTAATTGTGAGACAACAAGAAATTATTTTGACGTGACAGAGGGCCATATGGGACCACTGCATTTTGTATAGTGATGGCATAACTAATGAAAGCTTATTCTCTTAGGCCCTCCACAGCCTTTGAAAGAGTATTGATATGCAGGTCTCATTTTAGAAGTACCCAGAGATGCAATTGCTTTATGCAGAGAAGCTGCACTCTGGAATACACAAATCAATGCATTTTCATTTCACTTCCACCTCTTAGCACCACAGCTTTGGGGAAAAGTGAAAATCAATCATTACTGCACACTTAAGTTCACAAACATGGATTAAGATGTACAAGATACTAAGCGTTAGGAGGTTTTAATCTGCTTTTTTAAATGTCTGTGATACCTACGGTAGACATCTTAGCAGGGCCATTTGGCACAGGGGCCCTGATGACTCCTTTCATCCAAACAATTCGGATGAGATCATATTTGACAATATTCAACAGAAATAAAGTGTGTGTAAAACTCTTATTTTTCTAAAGAAACACTGCCTGTGTGACACCACTGCATAAACTAGCATTATAAGCCTGCCTTAGAATAAATAACATATAGCATATAATAATGTATTTACATACATTTTTTGATGAAGCTTACTATTTAAAAAAGCTGTTGATGTAAAAAGTCATTTGAATTTTTCTTATTACTTTTTAATGTGGTAGAGACAAACATTTAGCTAAACTTTTTAAAAATAGTTTTTAAAAAATATTCTGAGATCAAACAATTGT
The DNA here is from genome assembly GCA_036877575.1 of Botia almorhae. Lineage (NCBI taxonomy): Eukaryota > Metazoa > Chordata > Actinopteri > Cypriniformes > Botiidae > Botia > Botia almorhae. The sequence goes on along the minus strand of JAZGTJ010000560.1, from coordinate 62,324 downwards.
TTGGTAAAATGGTTTTTCCTATGCTTTTAACCCAGCAACTGTGTGAAAATCAAATGGAACTGGATAAATTAAAAAAAAGAAAAAAAATCTAGAAAAAATTCTAGAGAATGGAATATGTTTTCTTATTTGTAAATGCCAAAGAATTTAGATATTGCTGTTTTGTACTTAAATAGTACAGACAAATGCAATTATGGTTAAACCCAGTTGTGCTGTGATATCAATCTTCCACATGGTAAGTTGAGGATTTTTTTCTAATTGTTTTTGTCCTTGCTGGTAAAAACTTGAGGGTGTAGCCCCCCTCCTCCTCACCTGCTGAAGAGACATATGTTTAGGTGATGAGGTCACCAGCTTCCATCTGTTCCCAGTATGTAAACATCAACATTAGAGCACCTTTCTGCTCACGTGAAACCTGTTTGATACTCCAAATTAACATTTGATGGATTTAAAACAGTTTATTCAGCCAAAATATGTTGTTATAAAATATTATTTTTATATTTTATGAAAAACATGTCCTTGTAAAACTCTTTAAAATGCGGTTTTTAACATGCTTCAAATAGTTGTAGCATGGTGCATTTAGGCCATTGCTAAAAGGTCACTAGAGTGTACTGGGTTGTTGTGTACTGTCTCAAGTGAAGAGTCTAGTCCACAATGCTAGTGTTGTGGGCAGTTCCCAGGGTGTTGCTATGCTCTTGCTAAGGTTTGTAGCATGGGAAGGCTTTTGCCTAATCGGTGGTTTCTAGGGTGTTCTGAGTGGTTGCTAGGTGGTAGCTTACTGGTCCAAGTCAAAAGATCCCATTCCCAAGTCTCTAGGATGTTCATAGTCTATGATGTCCTTTGATCTTAGTCAGTTAGGATTTCGTCCACCTGCTTTATCATCAGCCAGGTAAAAATCTTTCTATAGCTTCAAAAAAGGTAAAAGCTTTTTTTTTCTTAACCAGCGATGTAACAATTAGGGGGACTATGGGTTTGTTCGAATATCTAACTCAAAGTAATTCCAAAAGTGATGATTTCCATAGCAAATATCAGCACTTTTACACCTTTCTACACCTGGCTTTAAATCAAATAGGGCTGATGTTGGTTTGAGATATTTACAGCTCTGTCACGGGCTATGGAGCATGAACTAACATTACAGGGAGGAAACAGTTGCTAGCATTGCTGTGATTTGTGGTTTTGTGAAGTGTCTTGTGATATGCCCGAGAGCATATCGATTACGTCACAGGGACTAAAATTGACTGCTGTTATGCTTTGTGGGGACGTCATGTTTTTGATGGTGGTTTTAACGATGGATTTTTCTGTGTGTCAGAGATTAATGAAGTTTTATGTTGTGTGTTGTGTTAAGTGTGTTGTCTTAAAAGCTTGTGAATGCTGCTTTCTGGTTTTAAAATCTTAGTATCTTTGATAGACGGAAACACTCCATTAATTTCGATTTTACAGGTTTTTAAGGCCTGATCGAAGGTAACAACATAATTACGCTAAAATACAACTTTCAGGACTCCATTAAGGTGCATTACAGACATATAAATTTAAAGCATTGAAGCAATTAATTTCCCAAACAATTTTATGTGGTGTGGGAATTGTAAATTGCCTCTTTCATGATTTCACTGGAGCTTTTTAATATGCTTAAGCATAGCCAGTTAGCACATCAATCATTTTATTTAGGCTAATTTCAGTGTACATTTAATCATCTATTGATTGATCCACATTTGAACCCCTTCATAAGAATATTTTTCTTGCTCCTATTGCAGGGGTATTCATATAAAGATGTCTCTGTACAGTCTCTGTATTTCCTTACCAGCATAGGTCTGGACACTACTTCTGTTGATAATTGAACAAACAAATAAATATTTGATCAATTGAGCCCAAATGGATATGCATATTAAGGCCCGGAAAGATCCATTTTACCAAAATATGGTCTCAGTCTTTTTGCAGTATCAAAACACAGTCAATTCATTACATATTGGCCAGGTAACTGGCTACTTAAATGCAGCATGCATTTGTGCATGTATGTGTCTATGAAGAGCACTTGTGGAATTGCGAACATGCCCTTCAACCCATACAACATACACTGTATATGTTGATTGTCACTTCTCTAATATACGTTGTCAGGAGCATTTACTAATTTAGTGGCCCTACCAAGGGCGCATTTAAATTAAGTAGCATTGACGGTCATACGTCATTTTTAGATGACATACACAACATGACACTGTTGTTATTTTTTGCTATTATTTTTCAGGTCGTTTTTGGAGGAGGACAGTCTTGGAATTGGAGCTACCTGCATTAATGGTCAAATGTGTTTCTGTCCCACTAAGGTCTTTTTATGGCATTACTATTAAAATTGGCCTGGTGACAAGGGCAGCTATTCATTGTCTCAAATTTGACTGTGGGCCCTAACTGTAAACTAACTGTAAACTATTGTTGATGCCTAACCCTAAAAATTGAATGAAGGGAGTGTTGATCCAGGAACATGCCCACAGTCATGATCATCCTATGATTTGCCTGTTTGTTATACCAATGTTTTATTCACTATAAAAATGAGCCATTGCTTAATGATCATTTAATGGACTGAACTATGAGTTAATTTATAAGTCAATTAAGCAACCTAAAAGTATAGGAAACACTGTATTATGTGAAAAATGAAATCAAATTATTTTCTTTAAAAGCCTAAATTAAAAAAAAAGCACAGGGTTAATAGGCGGTCCATTGCAGTTATTTACGGCTGATTAGAGAGCAATATCAGAACACTATAAATGTGATGTGCTCACAAATGTGGTTTGAGGGACTGAATCACAAAACTAATAGGGCAGTCCACTAGTTATGCACCATTCACAATCAAATTAATTCTGATTAAATTTCTGAATTTAAATTGAGGTAGCAAATGTTTGATGGTGTTTCTTACGAATTTTACTCAGTTCAGAAGTTTAAAGTTCAGAAGATTGAATTGAAGATTGATTTTAAGTAAATTTAAATGTATTTTAATTGAACTTCCCATGGGGTTTGGCCTATTAAACTCAAATTCACACTCATACCAGTTCTTAAATTCTGACTGCGCACTACCCAGCTGTTCACTTATTAATGTAAATAGCAGGTGTAAATGGGGCCACAGTCCACAGAACACAAACTGTTGCGTTGCTAACCTTCAGATCTCCTCTTAGAGTGGTTCTCAGTGCAGACTATCATCCATAATCAACCTGTTTGCTGACATGTCTCAACTCTCCAAACTGAAAATGATTGTACTTAACCCCCACATCTTTCTCCGTTCTGTCTATCTGCCCTCTCCTCCACCCCTAAGAAACTGCAGACGCTGCACACGGCTGGAGGTAATGGGACGGAGAGAGGCCGGAGAGGACCTGTAATCACTGCTGCGCTCCCAGGGAACAGGGGTGTTAAATCAAGCTCAAGTGACTGATGAAGGGATTGCAATTGTCAGCTAGATCTGTTTTGTGTTGCAGTTTGTCCAGTTGCTGGGACAGTAGCCATGAGCAGGCAGACGCCCGTTATTCCCGTATTTCAGGTGCAGGTGCAAAATTTTTCTATGAATTGTGTTTGGGCAACTGGGGCTACATACTCTTATCCTTGACTCTCATGGATACTTCGGTTTATGTACTGTAACTGTCCATTCAGTTGCCACATCCACCAGAAATACGCAATGCTTTAGCTCTTTTTCTGCACAATGAAGTATGACATTGTGTTATAATTAGAGCGATTTTCCCAGCTGTAAAGCCCTGAACATATTCCGTTATAGCAGACCATAACGCCAGAGAAATGTTATGCATGTGGGTCATGTTCTCGTCTGCCTTAATCAGTGGCTATATATAATCTGCTTCAAAGTGCCGTTTAGCACTCTCTCCTGTGTGTTAATCATTTATTCAGAGATAGAAACGGAGGTAGAGATTCATAAGCTGCTTCTATCGCATAAATGTAGGCCTGCACTGTTAGTGGGGGTCAGGTAATGGTATGGTGAACAACGTGAACTTTCAGGAAAAACTTCTTTTGGTAACTGAGGGGTCCAGAGCTTTACATCTGGTTCAAAAATATATCTATGTTTGTTCCTGTTAAGACTAATTCACACTGTGTCAAGAAAAACCAGTAACAAAAAACAGCAACATTTCACATAATCTAAAGTTATATTGTTATTGTCAGGTTGCCCTCACAAACAGGGTTAACACACTGATCCAATGACACCTAACAAACAAGCAAGGTGGCATTTGTTAAGACAATGTGAGCTAACCTTTAGACAGAAAGACATACATGTATGCATACAAAGAGTGAATCCATAACTGTAATTGCATTGTTGAGTAGTATCACCTCGAAATGACTTTTTAAAATGTACACACACACTCACACTGCTACCCCTCCGAGAAGACCAAATGAAGGGCATGTTCCTCATCAGACATCCTAAGTGGTAGGCCACAAGGTGGATTGGCATGCTGGTTCTTTTTGGCACCCTGTTTCTCCTCCAGGTCGTTACTGAAAAAACATCAGAATGCAAATGAGGTTAATGCGTGGTCTCTGTGTGACTGTGGTTCTCGGGGCTGCCGAAAGTCCCACAAAGCTGAGATGATTGGAAGCGAGAACAGTCAAACACTGGTGAAGCCAGCAGGGGCCATGGAAAGCCCTAGCAAGGTTATGCCTGACATTACGGACACAGTCTGTCATAAAACTTTTGTCATGATGGTGCAATACACTTATTTCAGGATGAACTATGACACTATGACACTGTGTATTAGAATAATGAATAATGAGCTTTCTTGCTGCCTAATGCCTGCATGTGCAGCTGTCTTCTAGAGGTGTCCTAACTGAAATGGAACCCTAGGTGACTGATTTGGAACACTACATATGCACATAAAATGCACAGCAGAAAATGATGACTCAAAATTGATTTTTTTAAATATTTGTTAGGAGTTTTTTTTATTATTTGTTATCAACATTTCTTTTGCTTTGTCCACCATCTTGGGTGGAGTTTTTGGGTTGGTCCAGTGCATTCTGGGATTGCCTTCCCTGTGATGGATACATGCGAGGCTGCATTAGAATTAATCTTAAGAACTATGGTATTGTAAATGGCATTGTAATCATGCTGCTTATTTTTTGTCACAGGCTTTTTATAGCGAAAGCACCAGTGATGCCTACATAGGCAGGTCAGCTTTCAAAACAGAGCAATTGTGTTTGTTTGTTTTCATTATATATTAAATAGTGCATGCCCAGTTTGTAGAGATTGCACTTAAATTATGACTTACATGTTGACTATTTGATGATCGGGTGTGGAATATAGGTCCACAGTGTACAAGTTTCAGTTATTCTGTGCAGTTGTACCTCTCTGGAAACATTGTATACCATTCTGTAAATGTTTCATTAGAACAAGAGGGCTTGTTGAAATTAATTGAGGAGGGATAGCACAAACACACTAATCCTCAATGGCATAATCATGTCTCAAATGGAATTAATGCTGCATTTGTACACCCTACAGACCTGTGGATCAAAATGAGGAAGCAAATTAAAAATATCCCTCCTATCAATGTGGGGACTTGGAGGCAATTTTCCAACACAGATCCCATTAATGGGACCTTTTCTAATGATAGCTGTGGATTTAATTTAGCTGTGTCAGAGCTTCATTTACAGGCTAAAGTCATTGAAAAGGAATTATACTTACAGTGTCGGAAATGCTCAGCTTCTTTTAGCATGGCTTTCAGGATTAGCTTATGGCATTCAAACCTGTGTCTTAGTCACCAACCACCAGAAATCTGGGATACCTGTGACTTTTTTGCACATGTGTTGTCATATTTCAATTCAAATATTCATCACAGACATGTCTGCCTTTTATGTGAACTGTTTATAGATCTATGTATACTGTTTATAGGCTGTTTATAGATGTCTTTCATTGTGTAAATGTTGTGTTATTGCTGCTTGTGAGAAGTGGGCGGGAAAATAAAAGGAATGTTTGTTTACAAATTGTTATTGATCATTGGGGCACTAAATCATCAAATGATGATCTAATGATGGGGAAAAGCATTATGACTGGGAATATATCCAGATGCACGCTATAATCAAGCACACTTTCTGCATTTTAAACAGCCAACTGCTGTGGTGGAGTGATGCTGTACAGTGCTAATAACGTATGCCAGGATCGGGTGCTAAAACAATAGCTTGTGACAATAAACGATATCATTGGACGCATTTTAATTTTAGTAGATTTGCACCTTAGATTGTAAAGAGAGTGATGAAGTGAATGGTTATTCATCTCCTTCTTGTTGCATATTTTAAGAGGAGTATTGCTTTTCCTGGAAAGCTGCTTAACTGCTTTAACTATTGTAATAAAACATGATGTCTGCTGTGCACAGATTTCACAGCATCTTTGCAAGGTTACTTGCAAAATTATTATTGATCACATCAGCACTGTCCTGCTGCACAGCTGAAACTTTGAGGCAGGAAATGTTGCATTGAAACATCTCATACCAGAATAGTCTGAAGGACCATTTACACCAAGAACAATAACTTTAAAAAAATTACCTGCAAGCAGCAGTTACACGGTCAAGCCCACTAAGGGAACAAAGGGAAATTTGTGGACAGCACTAATGATGAGTGTAGAAAAAAAGTCTTTAAAAACATAAGTAAAACAACTTACAGCAATATGAAATTACTTATATCTTTGACCAATAGGTGTCATTAAATTGTTATGTGGTCACAATGACACATACAAAGTTTCATATCAATATGGCAAAGTGTTGTTAAAACATGGCCTTAAATCCTTTTATGGCATCTTGCCATGTAATATCTTGATGCCCTACTCAAGAAACATTGATCTGAAAAAGATCAAACTGATCAAAAAGATTTTAATAACGTTTTGTCAGCAGTGTCGCTAGGTGATGCATGCAAAAATGTGTGCATATTTCACATATGATCTAGGAGGAGTTTGAAAAAATAGGTTTTAAAATGGTAAACAGAAAGTACAGTCGACTATGAAAAATTTGATATTGTAGCACTCAACATGAGCCAGGGACTCTTAAAAGATAACTTTCATAACTTTCCTATGTACCATTCTATGTGCTGCCATAGATGCATAAGCAGAAGAACACTAACAATATTAATATAATAACTGAAACTGTACTTATATTACAGTACACACCAAAGCAGTATGTTAATTCTAAGCTCATGCGATGTAGTAAAGACACAAGCTTTTTGAATTCGAATGGATTTGATTGACTTTTAAAGTTTCATTGTTCATCAGCTCTAAAAGTGAACCCAACAATGTTAGTTCTTGCATCTTTCTCATTATAGCTGTGGTGTAGACTGTGCCATTCTCTTTCATTTAAAACAATTTTACTTTATACTGTCACAGTTAGGTTCTGTTATTTGTCTTTTGTGTTCCCTTGTTTCTTGTGTTCTATGCTCAAGTCATTATTAGTTCTTATTTGTGTTAATTATCTCATTAATTAGTCTTCATTGCCCCCTCCTTCATTTCCTTGGTTCCTGATTACACTTACCTGTGCCTTGTTTAGTTTACTCCCTTCCTCTTGTGTAAATATACTAGCTGGAATTGTTAAGTTCTTGGTCAGTCTTTGTTTGGTCAAATTGTTTTCCCCTCATTTTGATTATAGTGTTTCAAGTTATCCTATTCTTCTGTGTTCCTGAGTTTTGATTAATAAAAGTATACTTTTAATATTATCTTTTATTATTATGTTTCTATAGATTACTCCTATGTTTACCATAGATTAAATGTTTACCAAAATAGATTACTCTATTTTACCATGCCAGCCTAAATGAGCGGTCCAAAGCATAACCGAAAGAAGGTCCTTGATGGACATTTACTGAGTTTGTGGACTCATTTCCCAGCTACCTATGGCTGCTGGACAACCTTGTCCTTCCCTGTATTTTGCCAAACTCATTACCCCTGAATTTTCTGTTGGTTCCCTCATGGGCCTTGATTTCATCAGGCCCAGGACTTTGAAATTGTAGCTTGTAAAACTACAAGCAATGTAGTAACTACAGTCATTTACACTTTTCAAGAAGCAGTCAGTTACACTACATACAAAAACGTTGCATATAGTAGCAAAACTAGATATTTAAAAGGGCATTACATGTATGTTAAAAGTGAGGTATTTTGCTTTACAGTAAATCAGTAAATTATTCATTGTAATTTAGGATTCTAGATTATGACCTTACCTTGTTCATTTGTATAGTTGTGCGCATAACACAATGCAACACAAACAGTGATGCAGCATCTTATCACGCTACACAACTAGTCACTAGAAAAGATATCTTGTTTTGGGAAAAGCAACTCTGAAAACAGCTAACCTACTGTTATGCTATAAATGCAGTTAAGTAGCACTGTTACTGCTGCTTGGCTACTCTTCAGCTGTTAATTTGTAAAAGAATTAATGCCCAGATGTCATCTGGTGCCTGTTAATAGTCCCATTTCCAGCTCAACACAATATAGTTTGATTGGCTCCATGTGACTGAAAAGAGCTCTTCACTTGTCAGATGTCTCTCAGAAGAAACACAGCATCTGCAAAGGACTGGCGGCACATATCCTTAGATTAGTCTTTAGCAGGACAGAGGACAAACTCGGCATGCAGGTGTGAGTGTGACCAAATGGACAAAATGATTTGAAGCTGACAGCTTATCGTGACTTACAGCTGGAGGAGGTCAGGTTGTGCTCAAACGTAGGGTGAAAGCAAAGCAAACCCTTTGAAATCCTACTTAACTCACTCATACAGATTACTTTGTTTATAGGAACCTCCTATGTTAGGAATGCAACAAATTTAAAGCCTGTTAATGTTAACTTACCTACATGTGTATGATGTTTTTAAGTGGAACAGAATTCAGCTTCAAAAAAGGCAAAATACACAATAAAAGCAATGTTGAAATAGTCTCTTGAAGCTTTGTGTGTGAAACAGACTAAACTTAAAGTCATTATTTTCTGAAAATGTTCCTTTCTTATTATCTTTCTCCTTTTTTCTACTTATTCAGATCTTGTGCATTCGATGTACCATTTTTGAATCTGTCCACAGACATGAGTTCATTTATTGAGCATTGTCATATGGCAACACGTATTTGGATTTTCATAAGGGTGAGTAAGTAATGACAATGTATAATAAACAATAGGCCTCCCTATTTCTTTAAAATACCAGGATTGTTTAAATTAAAACTTTATCTGACTGTACATAACTGTGTTGTAAGCTGTAATACATTATTATTACAACTTTAAGCTAATACATCATTATTATATCTGTTTGTAAAATAAACAACAAACCCTGTAGCTATATTTAGACAGTTTTGAAATGGATGGAGTGATTAATTTACTGATCATTGGTTATGGGGGTGTATAGGGTTGGGGCACACATTTAATTTAAATGGTTGTCATATGGGAGGATTAAATTATTGGTGCATTACAGAATGTAAAGGCAAGATTAATTGGAAATGTAGCTGGATCAAATATCTGTTTACAGTATAATATATTTCACTCATTGGCATCATTAAATCTAGATTTTCTAGATTTTCTAATCTACATGCAACTCTTTAACCTTCAAACATCTTTAAAAATGTGCTCCTCCCTTACGAGACTAAATATTTTAATTTGAAATAAATAAATTGAAGAATACAGAGGCCGACATATGTTTGCTTATTTTCATTTAATTTATTTGACTTGAAAACATGAATGATGATGAATAATTTGTTGCAATGTGGAAGATGGAGGGCTGAGAATATTTTAAAAGAAATAATATGAATCACTAAACATAAATTGACATGAGAAACATAATTTTCTTCAACACAACATCAGAGTACAGAATGCATCATTTTTGGTCATTTTTTGTAGATATGAGGGGATTTGATGTGTCCCATTTTACTTGAATATTTGAATATAGTCTAGTCTCATATTATAATTATACAGTTTGTCTACTTTTTTATTTATTACCACCAGATGTACTTTTATTGCTGTCATAGTTTTAGCTCAATGAGTCATTCATTTGTTTGGCTCACATGGCAGTTGTTACTTTTATTCAATGGGAGGTGTAAATGCTTTTTAATTCAGAAACATTTTGTGGACTCAGATTCCAGGAGATATCCAGTGGATATAAAGAGACATCAGATGGTGAGATTAGCTTCAATGACCTGTTGGCATTCAACAAACAGTTCCTGTGATTGGATTAGAACGCAACCAGGCAAATTGCCATTATTTTGCTGACAGACTTAAGATTTGTATTAACTCATTCAAATTTATAGACCCAAAAATAAATGAGTGCCACAAATTATGCCTTCTGTCAGTTGGCATGTTCCTTATATTCTCTGTGTTGGCAGTGCAGTCTAATTCTTTTGGAGACCTGTCACTTGCCACTGAATTAACACTAAGCCATTGTGATTTAAAGGTAATAACTCGCAATGTCTTTTGAAGAGGGCTACATTCTTAATCTCGTCACTGGGAAAAAGCAAGATTCTCAGAGATTTGACAAGAATTTTAAACCCATAAAGCCTGTCCCAAAATGTCACTAAGTTATTGAGGATTGATGCCTATCATATATTTCATTCAGACCTTTGATGTGATGTGTTGACATTTGCTGAATTAGCCCGCAGTGGAAAGCCAGAGTTGTGTGTCATGTTTCCAGTATAATGGTATAGATTACCTACCCAAGCAACAGTAGACACTTTTAAACTAGGGATTTTGCAGGAGACTCTAGTGTGTTTGACACTTGTAAAGGTGGTCGGGAGTTTGGTTCATGCAAACTAAGATTAAAATTGTTTGAAAGAAATCCATTTTTACTCATAGAAATCAGTTGCTGATGATATATAATTTGCATAGTTGGTTTGGGTAACATTTACATTTACATTTAGTCATTTAGCTGACGCTTTTATCCAAAGCGACTTACAAATGAGGACAGGAAGCAACTTCGATTACAATAAGAGACAACAGTGAATAAGTGCTATACACAGGGCTCAGGTTTTCCAACACAGTATAAGAAAGTTTTTAAGAGTAACACTTTTAAGGTAACACTTACAGATGCTTGTCTCTGAATAAGTTGCCTTCAAAGAACTGTATTTATCACATTTCTTGCGATGCATCAGCTGCAGACAGTCCAAGCGCTGCTCTGTGCATGTGAAGTTTTGGTGGTAAGTCCAAAGGCATGTATAGCATGATAGTTTCCCGCACTGCTACTGAATTAGTGAAAAAGCAGAAAACATGTTTTAGCAGAGTTGAGTTAGCATTGAATGATTTAAAAAAGATATAAAATGTAAAATGTACATTAATATCACAAATAAAATAAATAGACAACAATTTTAAAAACAGTACAAACAGTACAGATTCACAAACCAAGACTCATAAATCATTATCAACTATGATTGATGATGAACATCAATGAAAATAATGTTTGATGTTGGACATCAGGGTAGTTACCGACTGACGTTTACTGCAGTTAACTGTAGTTTATATTATATGTATATATGTAGTCAATATATACAGTCATATATATATATAAATGAATATATGTAGTTTACATATATTCATAGTTTTCATAGTTTTGTTCAAATAAACATTGTTACAAAAATGATGTGCAGGTGATGTGCTTCATTAAACTAACCTAAACAATCTTAATGGAAACAGAATTATTCATAATGTGATTGTTGAAACACCCTCTCACACTCTTTGTTCATTATCAAGGAATCATTCAGCTTTCTAGTTAATGATATATGTTATTCAGCAAGTTTTGTGACCTGAAAGAGTCTTTTCACTCTGAGATTGGTACACAAGTCCCAAAGGCCCACTATTACAGCAGTAGCAGCAGGCATAATGCGAAGGCAACAGACTTGTCACGGGTGTCCAAGAATTGATTGGATCAGTCTCCACTTGATGAGTGAGTTATTTAACTGACCGCAATCCATTCTTTGTCTCAGCTGATGTTTTTGTGTCTAATAAGACAAATATGCTCGAGGGCAGTGAAGACTTTGAAATTCAACACAGTCTGTTTTCCATTAATTGTTTTGCCGCACCTGTTCCTTGAGGGCGGAAATGCCCTTGTTTTCTTTCATAGCTGATTTCAGTGCTAGAAACTAAAGCAGTTCAAATTTATCTTTCCCTTTGGGCCATTAGGGATTTTCATTTTCCTAAATAACTAGGTAGGGGTTTCCTGCTAACATGATTTTCATCTTTCCAAGTAAGTACATTAATGCTGATAATTTTTACATGCACAGTTAGATTGTGTACTCTCTTTTGCGTTGCAAACTAGATTTTTTTAATCTGTGTGTTAGAGCCAAACATTTTGCAAGTTCGGACATATTCATTGCTTTCTGTTTGTAACTTGACTGTGTGCGAAGGAGGTGCATAAAAATTATTAGTTAAGACCAACAAAGGAAATAATACAGGCTATGTTTGAAATGGGATACTTTATTACTGCTTATTGACATATACATTAAATGCTACATTGTTTTTACCTAAGCTTATCATGGTGCGTGAAAGTGCCATTCAGTTTTCTTGGAAATAAAAACAGTTAATTTGCTTTTCCATTTTAATTTGTGTAAAATGTAAGGCAGCCTGCTTACATAATGGGTAATATAAGGTGTTAAAAATCGGGGCTATAATTCATTATTTGTCACTATTTATTCGTCACACTGGAAAAGCATTGCATTGTGGGACATTGTATTCTGCACAGTGTGCACATTTTGGCAAATGTAGTTGGTCACTTGTGTATAAAAAACAAAAAATACTGTGCCTAACACACAATAATAGTAGCATGCTAGCATGTTATTTAATAAGCCAGCGTGTCAGTTAGCAAAAAAATGTCAAGCGGCAAGCAAACCTTTCTAATAATTGCTTCCTGGGCCATATGCTTTGCTAATGCCAATATAACCAACCACTCACCTTCTCCTGCCCTCTGTTCTTGTAGTGTGCTGGTCTACTGGGCTGTACAAGCGAGTCATCACTCTTAGCTAACGTGTCCACGTAATCAGGTGGAATGATCGGTAGCGTTAGAAGAAAGTGATTGATGAAAACTGTGACCCACAGAAGCCAAGCTGACATTTGCAGGCAATTACGTTTGTTAATCACAGTCTGTTTATGCAGATGACTAAATTCAATCAAACTCTGCTCACTCTGTCTGATGGCTGAAAAGCAACAGTTAACACAATCAGAATTGGGCTATTTGCGTCGACCTCTTTGCCTCTAGATGTATTGAAGTGTCTGGAGTAATGCATGGTGTTGTCAGAAGCGTTTAAAGGTATGAAGATAAGTGCGGGTCGTTCTTATGTCCCTTATTGTTTGGCCAGGTTGGCAGACATTGGAAAGTTCCCGAATGGCTAGCTGTGGATGTTTTGACTCGGTATCTCAGCCAAACGATGCATCTGATGCGATTTTATCAGTGGCGCAATTACAAAGCCCTGGCATGTAATTTAGTTAGGCTGGGTTGCTGGCTTTGGACAGAGATTGTAAACAAAAAGACCTGCAGTCATCTGCCGGGTGGACGCAGAGCCCAGACCAGCAATCCCTGTCTTGGATGCCTGGGTAGCCTTTGCAGAATACCAGATGTCCATCCGTAAACTGATCACCCCCTTGTCCACAATGTTCTACATGCCTATGCTAAAATTTAATTGTGGGAGAATCAAGTTTGAGACCAGTTCATTATGGTACAAGGGGTTAAGTCTGGATCTGTCTTAATAAAAGGTATTGAATGCTTTTTGGATCAAATCCATCACAGGGTATCAGAACCTTCATATAAGAAACATTTCAATGTTCTGGTGCAGTCTGGGATATGAACAGGCAGTCTGTTGTTGTTTGATGCATCAGAAAAACAGCTACGGTCTGCTGGGTTTCTGTAATCTATGTTCCAGGAGCATTAATGCATGGCTGACTGGCAAAGTGGAGAAACGGATCCAAGGCAGCCACTATCCAAGCCCCTTGGAGCTGTGGTTATATCGACAGCCTGACACAGTCATTGGCCAATATGAAAACATTCCATGAGTTCCGACCAAAAAGTGTGCTTCTGGGCTGGTAAAATTGGTGTTGCCTGGTCTTGAACTACGAGATGCTAACACCAGGAGCCAAGGGGTGGTTAGATGTCTGCAACAAGCAAAGTTTTCAGAACAACAACAGCTTAGTCTGCCAAGACTAGATCACACAGAATTAAATCACTGCTATTATAATCAATGAAGATGAAGAGGAAATGCCTGATATGCTAAAGATGAGATGCTAAAATGCTAGACGCATTCAGTTGAGAGACGTTCTGTTGATGTTCCTTTGTTTCACTTCTGTGTAAAATATATATTTTTTTAAATGTACAGATTAAAACCATAAACAAAGACAGCGATGTACATGTGTTTTGAAGTAACACCTTTGTAGAAAGAACTGACTGAAAAAATGACTGAAAAGTCATCATAATTTTGTTGCCTTATGTTGCCTAGGAACTCGAAACATGAAAAGCAATCAGTTAATTTTGTTTTAACATGCCGTTTTGAGTTTATCTGCAATAATGGTAAATGCCATAGTAGTAACTCAAAAAAACGAGCTGTTGAAAAGACCTTGTGATGTAGTGCCTAGGAATTCAATTGTAACTAGCGTCACAAGCGTAACTTTTTGTGTGCATCAAACACTGAGCAGAATATGTGTGATACCTGAAGCTGTGACAAGTGTCTAATAAGCTTTCAAAACAGAGAATTTGTGAAAGAAATTCTCTATTTTCAAACTCTTCTTAAATTGCACTATGACATCTTCATAGACCCCAAATTGGCGAATCAAAAACTGGATCAGCTGTTTGATTAAGGTTTGATTAAGGAGAAGGATTGAAAACAGAAATGAAAACCTGATATAACCCCATATATCAGGTTATATATACTGTGTCTTCTTTCAGTGAAGTTTGTTGACTAATATGTAGAAAAGAAATAATTGTGAAGGCATCCGGTCAATCAACAGGTAAACAGACAGTACGTCCTGCTGTGGAGTGAGTCATGCTCATTGGCCCATTGTACAATACAGAGAAACCGTCTGTTTCTTCACGGTGGCCCTTCTTCTGTGCCAATTTTATGTCGCAGACATCTCCTCCGCATTTCATCTGCTCTCTTACAAATATGGTTTCCAGCAGCATACAAATACACACACAACAATGTGCGTGTCAAAACTGTTGCCATTGATGTCCTATATATATATGCGTATTGTTTCATTAAATGCAAACATTTTCAAACATCCTTCATTTAATCTTTGGCTTTTATTGGCTCTTACCTTTTCAGAGAGCAGCATTGCTTGCTTTCGATGAACATGTTTGTCTGTGCCAAATATAGCACATTTTAATTGTCACTGCATCTGTTCCCTCTTAAAATAGCAGCAGAAGTGTTCACTGGGGAGATGGGCATTTGTATTCATGCTCCACTGACTTACTTCTGAGTGGGCTAGTGCGTGCTCGATTGTAGTCACTGTAGTATGTTGGAATGAGCCCTTCAATTGCTGATCGAAGTCAAGGTTTGTGTCTTTATTTAGTAGATGTACATCTGAGATCGGTTTGCCTTGGATCAATAAGGCTCCTTAATAATTATGTGTAAAATATAAAAATGTGTCAATTGCTTAGTTCAATGTTTAGTCCTTGTCTGTTTTAAAGATCCATACATGCACCCTGACCACCTTCATTACTGAAAACGAAAGGAAGTTACGCCCAATACTCATTGAAGGGGTCATATCATATAGTTTGTTTAACAAAACAATTGTAGTTTAGCTGTTTTATGAACATTTCTGCCCACTGTCTTATCTTTGGAATAGAATGGTCTGCTTATTGCTGTTGTGCTTCATTTGCATGTGATAAAAAGCAACGGTGCTGTACACAGCTGTGTACGTGGTGACGTGGTGCTTTTGTGTAAAAAAAATCATCCAATCATTACATTCGGTTGGAATGAGAACGGATGAGAACCTCTACATACCTTTACATACATCAGTATCTTTTTAACTCCATGATTAGCTTATAGTTTCCCTTTATAAATGTTTTCCCTTACAGTATCTGGACACATGTGTTTACACAAATGTTTAAAGGCTCGTGGTATCTAGACACAGACTGTTCTGATATTCACTAGAGAAAAGTGAACAACTCAGGAGCAAGGCTTGGGTGATATTTCAGTCACTGTGATAAATATGAACAATATGATCACAAAAGAGCAATTTAGGAAGAAATTGTGAAAAATTATGGCCAAACAATAAAATGAAAACTGGTGAAACAACAGTAGTATGATGAGATCTCCTTATCCTTCCAGCTGTAATGTACATAAATCCATGCAAAGACAGCTGCTGTGATCACTAATATACCCTGGAAAATTTGTGTCTCCTTCAGATTTATATCTAATTCAGATAAAGCAGGAAAGTTCCAATTGGATTCTGGGCTAATGGAGATAAAATAAATGGAATGAATAAAATAAATGGTGTAGATGGAATGTGGAATAAACATCCAGGTATTTTCCAAATATGAGAGGCATTAGGTGGAAAAGTGGTAAAGAACTCTGTCATTGGCAGAAGTAAAAACGATATGTAACATTTATCCTCTTGTTTTAACTACTCTCTGCAGTAAAATAGACAGTTGAAAAGAAGTGTGAAAATGTCTAAAATAATTATTCATGCTTGTAATGAAAAGCTGAATGTTTGTGATGCTGTATAAGCAGAAGCTTCAGGGGGTAAACCAATTGAAAAATGAAATATGCACGGCACATACTTTGTACCAAATGTCTACAAAATACAAACGGTTTTCTTTCATGTCTGTTTGAAAGTATCTGCGTGTGGTTTTTAGCACAATTAAATTTGCATGCAGCAAAGCAGAAGCCGCCTGAAATGAAACCCTAAGTTGAGCTCTGTAACGGAGAAGTCACTTCCTTTGATCCCATGTCCTTCAAATGTGATGGTCTGCCTTTAGTAGTAGTAGTAGAGCTTTATTGTCATTCCACTACATGTGTGGAAATACAGTGGAATGGAATGTCGTGTCTCACAGGACCACGGTGCTACATAAATTAACATAAATATAAACCTACAACAATAAACATGAGAGCAATGTTCTTTTTTAAATCTATACAAACCTATACATAACATAACCAAAAGTGGTAATCTAACTATACATATAAACAGTTGGCTATACACATAACCTAAAACAGACTATACAAGTATTTTACATAATACTGTACGATGTTGTGCAAGTTTTCATAAGAGGTATTTGAGGTTAGGAAACAAGTAGTGCAATATAATTACGTTTTATAATTAACTCTGCACCAACTTTGCTAGAAATAAATTCATATTCTTAAGGTTTTGATTTGTGTTAGTCTAAAGCTACATGTGTCATCTCTGAGTATTAATAGCATCTTTAATGACATCTGATTGCCGTCTCATTCAATGTATCTGATTGGCCATCTTATTTAATGTCAGTGGCATGTCTCAGACGCCCAGCTAATGGTAGATGTCACCATTTGTTTTCATCAAGAAGAATGATGGAATATATGACATGGCAATCCATGAATTTTTATAGAACATATGAATCATGCCAATATAGGTGCAGAATGTAGACACATCCGCTTAAACATGATACATAAGTCAGTTTCAGTAAATATATTACAATTTACCGTTAACATATATTGCTGAAACATTATAATTATATATTAAAGAAAGCAGCATGTTTTTTTTGTTACATTTGTATCTAAACATTTGTTTAGTGTTTTAAGTGTTTTAAGGTTTAAAATAATCTTCTAGATAAAAACACATATTGAAATGAAATGTATGCGTTGCATAGTGTTGGTACTGGTTATTTGGCACTTACAATTAAAACACAAGCACACTGTGCCCTAACAAGACATGCAACTTTTATCAGTCTGTGTGACACCACATAACAGTCAAAAAGAGCACCTTTGATGTTAAATATAAGACCAATGAGATGGGCAGGGCTACCCAGTGTTACAGTAAATAAGCATAATATATGTATACAAAAATACATGTTACACATTATCACTGACTGAAGTAATCTAATTGTAAATTAGAACGTTTTTAGTGATGCTTGTAATTCAATTACTATTATACTACTATAAATATTATTATATTTCAACAAAAAATGTATAGTCCACCATCGTGGATGTTTTTCACTAAACTTGCTGCAATGCACTCTGGGATTGTCTATGAGAATAATGTGATGGGTTTGATCAAATTCTTCAGAATTTGATTCTTCGGAATTTGATCAAAAATGCCTTCTTGTGGCCACAGTCTTTGCATCAGTAGTGTGTGGACTAGTTTTGGGAACAGAGCCATAACCAGATACACCAGAAAGACTTTTTTATGAGACATTATTTCCCATACCACAAGCGACAACAAAACGTGCTGAAATCAGTTTCACCTCAATTTTTAACATCTTTACAATTTTCTGCTTTGACAGAATTGTGTTTCTGAGGTTCATAAATTTCATTTTTCCCCAATCTCTTCAATTATTAGCAACATGTGTTACCATAGTAACTTCAAATTGAATGAAAAGTACACAGTGACACGAAGCAAATGGGATGGATGCAGAAAATCATTCAATTTGAAACAATCTGCCACAAAAATGCCAAATGTTACACACCTTTAAATCCCATGATACGAATGATACTCAAACTCAGTTGAAAGAATGGAACAAATGTAATATTTTTTTTTTTCTTCTCATCTCTATTGTTTACCTCTGTAAATTTCCCAGATTTGTTTCACACTCATTTTTCCTGCACACACTTTCAGGTGAGTTGATGAATGCAATTAGGCTGCATACTCAAGCTTACTAAAGTGTGAACTAGGAGACAGTCTGACCTATTTATTAAAACTTTCTTAAGGTTGCCTTCTGCTGTATTTATCAACAAGGTTTTTTTCTGTCATGTGTTTTTTGTTATGTTTCCTCATGGTGAAGGTGTGCAGGGCATGTTAACAAATTATTAAAACAATGTTTTTATTTCTGTTTATGAATATTTCAGCAAATTACATAAAATCTTAAAAGTTGGTACTTCGTATGACAAATAAGATTGTATGGTATGGGATTATATGGCGATTTTTTACTAATCCTCCTGCTCCTCCGATTTTATTCCTGACTCAAGTAATCTCACATGTGTCTCCTTTAAAGTTTTATAAGAGATCAATGTCAACTGTGCTTAGATTTGTCAGGATATAAAAGTCAGTTGTTTAATTTGAATTCAGACACTTCTCCTCAAATAACAATGTACAGTAATTTCATCACTCTGTTCTAGTATTAGATGTCAACCCAGAAGACAAATGTATAGCTTTAGAGGTAAGACCTCACATTTCTAGTAAAACAGAAACGATTCATTCATTTGTGATTCATTTAATTCATTAATCAGAATCATGTATTGAGTTAACATTTTGAATCCACTGTCAGCAATACTATGAACAGGCAACTTCTCTGTAATACAATTCCAAAAATTCCCATGGGTATGAACAAACTTGTAAGTGATAAGACTTTGTAACTATTCCCAATGAGATTTTTTACTATAATCAAAAATCCAAAACATCTGCCATAAAATATTTGCTTTGATGGTTCTCTTTGCAATTTGCTCTGTGTGAAGCTTACCTTAAGCCTTAGGCAGCATATACCTGACGAGACGCAGAGAAAGTGGAAAATAGATTTTTCAGCCGTGCTGGGGAAGTTGGCGGCCCCTCAGCATGGGGTCGTCATGGAGACATCAGGAGCTTTGCTAAATTGTCTTGGCCTTTCCCCTGCCTCCCAGGTACATTTACAAAGCTTGCCGCCAGTGTCTTCTACACCCTTTTAACTCAACAATATTTTTCCTTCAACTCTCTAGGTTTGTAGTATTTCAAAGGGCCCCATGGCACCTTTGTTACAGTAAGCTTTTAAAAGACTCATGCTAATCACAGCACTTAGAGAATCAAGCCTGTTCAAGCAGTGCGTGTCTGGTGTGTTTTGTAATGTTAGCCTAACAACCCAGACAGCATTTATTGACAGTATTGACAGTACAGTATCGTACGTCAATAGGATTGGATGTATTTCCATATTGTTATTAATAAAATATTACACATTTACAGAAATACAATATATGTTAATATAAATGTATGTCCTTCGAAGCCAATTGCAGTGTTTCTGATTATGATAATAGCACAGGGGTATTCTTTGCATTTATTAATTATTTATTTACTTTTATTCATTTATTTATTTATTTTATTTGGCAAAGCAACAAGAAACATTTAAAGGCTCATGGTGATCTGCTATGCTCTATAATTATTATTTATCGTTTTAATTTACCATTTTATAGATGTATAAAATGTGTTTTATAATCTTTAGTCACTGCAGTTAAATTTGAATAGTGCTGCCGTGTTACAAATACATTTTAAAAGTACAAATATTCCATGTGGACTGTAATTTATAATAAGGTCATAGAAGCTGCATGCACAATATAATTATACAGTAGTGGTGTGTGGATAAACTGTAACATGTCACAACACTGATATTTCAGTTTCTCAGAAGTATAATACAGAATGTTCCTGTGGTTCAGCTGGTACAGAATGGTAAAGTTTAATACATTAAAATGTATTTACTGTTTTTCTTAATCTTGTTGTTGTAAGTATTTCTATGTCATGTCAATGGTTGCTGGTTTAAAATGAGACTGAGAACTGCTATCAACCTCAGTTTATGAACCAATTAAAATTCACCAACAGCGAGTGGAGTCTCATTAACCCCTGTTCAGTAAATCCTTTTTCTCCGTGTGATCTTCAATCTAGGACTTTTTTGCTCAAAGCTCAAATACATGTTCTCACTTCTGACTGTACACATCCCACCTTCTTGCGAGCCAGCAAACTCACACAATCGCATTGCAGTGACGCTATCTGCTGCGCTTTTTATGTGGAGATCAAAGCGATGCGTGACGATTGCATCAAGCGCGCAGTGTCTATTAGCGAGGCTGGAGGAATGTGCTGGACGAGGCATGTCTAATAGTATGAAGATACTGAAGGTCAGAAAGAAGGCAAAGGACCTTTGATTATAAACCTCTGAATGAAGATTTCACACATTCAAAGCAGCCAATAGCCTGAGCTATTTATTTGCCATCTCACTTATCATTACAGCTTGGAGTGTCTTCGGTTGGATTATTAGGATGTTTTCATCTGTGGTTTCTGATTAGCATTCATTTCCTGCACCCTGGGCTTTAGGTCCCCAGGTGTAAAATCATATTAGGACTGAACACAAGTACTGTATGCACTACTCCACGCTGTTGGCTGTGAATTATCAGTGCTGCACATGTTGCCCATACGGTGAGTCACGTAGGCAGTTGGGTATTTTGGCAGTCGTGAGCTAAAATGGAAACATGCTACTGTAGGTTACCGTGAACTCTTAACAAGCTTTCATTAAGAGACGTTTTCACTAAATACTGCAGTAAAGGATTTTCATCAAACAGTTAAAAGGCTAATTCACTTAAACAATATTTCTGTAATTATTTACCTTACTTAACCTAACCTCATGTTTCCTCATTTTGATAAATGAATACAAAGGCAATGTTTTTAAATGTGCAAAATAAGACCACAAACATATACAAACAAATACAAACCTATTAGAGGTGCAAGTTAAAAGACACTAATGCAAAATATGCACACTCGCTTTCGTTTATTGAAACCAATGTCTTGCTATAACTCACACAGGATAGAGTGCTTCTTTTAAAGAGATAATAATTATGTTGCATATATATAATTTAGATCATTTTTATTTAAACTAGTAGAATTATATCTTGACAAAGGCTTATTGCTAAAACTTTGGTTTTCATAAACTGAAGTAAGTGTGCAGTTGTATTTTGCATTCACCACATTTGCACAAAAGACCACAAGCATATTTTATAATATGTAACAAGGGTTCATTTGGATTTCATGCTGACTTCATAGATCAAATAAGCAGTCAGAAGGAAGTGTTTTAATATCAGTTTAAATATGTAGTATATTGCAATGCTTTTAAAAAAGTAAACAAGCTTGTGATTTGGTGGCCACACCCACTGGCCTCCCATAGTCTGTTTGCTAAATTTCTGATGCATATTTCATGCAAACATGGCAAGAACATGGCAGTGGTATTATTTATCAGTCCAACACTGAGCACTTGTGTAATGAATGAACGTTGGTGTAAAGAATGAGGCTGCTCCTCTTTTATCCCATCTCCAAAGGAAACCCTTATCCAAATACTGATTATAGACATTTCCTTCTCTGCTCATTTCCTGTTTGCCCCAATATTTAAGCCATGTAATTATTAGTGGTGGGCAGAGTGAGGCTTTGTAAAACACTTAAAGAAAATGTGGCATATTGTTTTGAGGCTTCAAAACATTCTGTCTCCACGGTGACACACAGTGATCATTTGCATGTGTTTATATGAAGCAACCATTTAGACAAGTATTATAACCTACATGTTGTTTATGTCAAAAGAGTGTGTGGAGGAGCAGATGGTGATGTTGACTGGTGTGTTGCTGGTTTGGGGTCAAATCCTAGGCTTGTTTTTTATTGTTGTGTTTTTTTTATGTGTTATGTTTTATCTGTATTACAACTACCTGAGCTGCTCTCTTGTCGAAGTGTAACTGCTCAGGCACGGCTTGAACCAACCGCTTCGTTTAGTATAGGTAGTCAGGGATAACCAGGAGGCTAAAGATCATGTTCAAACTTTGTAAGAGTTAAGTTAAAACAGGTGCGATTGTTTGGTTTGTTCCTGTCAATCAACTACAGATTGCAGAATCTGTCCGTGAGATGTCATTGCCTGGTGTTGAGTTTGTATTAAATATTAACTAATCTTGAATTTTGATTTGCAGACTTGTCAAATCTGAGCTCAGTCTGCAACATTGTTAAGATCTTTTCTGAAACTCTAATAGAGACATTTGTGAGATTTGAGTTATTTGAGTCTTTCAAGTGAAATATCTGAGACAAAGGAGACTTAAGAAAATGTTTTTAATCTAATTGTTGTCTAGGTGAAACAATTGAGACATAAAAAATAATTTGTCAACTATCTGTGATTTGTTTTGTGGGAGAGGTTATGAATGGTTATTAACTGTCTGTGACCCTCCGCGCTTCTTATGTAGTGTTTAGAAGCTCCAGGCCCTTCATTGTTAAAGATTTAGATTATATTTGCACCATATGCAAATGTGAGCTACATGCAGAGTGGGTTTGTAAATTTGTAATTGTTTCTTTACCCTCATGTTCTTGGTATTTTGATTGGATCACCAAAGTAGCATATACAGTAAATGGTCCATATTTTAGTGGTCTTATGAAGCCATACGATAACTGTGTGTGAGGAAGTTAGAATTTGGCACAAAAAATTTGAGAATATGAAAAAATGTCTGATTTGTTAACAAATTGTAATCCAGTTCACAAAACTGGTTTGAATATTTAGACTGACTCCACTAAACTTTAGGAGTTAAAGAGTTTAGGAGTTAAACCTAAACTTTAGGTTTAACTCCAGTAAATCAGTGATAGCTGTATCATTTCCTTTTCACTGTAAGATTATCAGTAAATAACGTTAATTTAAGTGTGATTCTTACAACTTGTGTTACTTTTAAGCTGTTCTTGTGTACGATTTGAAACTTTGAAAGCTTTAGTCCCCATTCGTTGTAAGTACATGGAAAACACCCAGGACATTGTGTTCAAAAAAGGTCATACAGGTTTGGAACAACATGAGGGTAAGTTTATTTTTTGGGTGAACTATTATATTAAGCGGTGGCCCTTGTGGCCCAAGTTGTTTTAGAAAGCAAAATGCAGTGTTTTGTGTTATGCATTTTTTTGGACCTGGCAGGAGTTCAGCTGAACCAAACACAGCAGGGTAATTAATGCAGCCCCAGACCTCAAATATTCTGAAAACTCTCAGCTCACACAAATTGGACTTGTTTGCTCCAGGGAAATCAACATGGTTTCATTTGTCACTACAGTGACATGGTTCGACATTATGTCAAATGAACATGTGTTTTAATGGGCCTGCAATGTCAATGCCTCTTTCTGTGCTAATGCAAAATAACAGACTCCCATAATCCGCTTTTCATGTCTGAGAAGTAGAACCAGAATGATGGCCACACAATACAGTAACACAATCTGCTGTCTCAGACGTTCCTTCCAAAGTTCATTATGAGAAATTTAACAAAACACAAGAAATCAGTTAACACACTAAAGGCTCATTCACAATAAGAATAAAGAACTGTAGTAGCGACAACATCAATGCACGATAATGCTATGTTTATGCTAAGCTCACATGTTGCTGTAAATGCATGAGCCCTTTAAATTCAAATGAATGTGATTGACTGTCAATGTTTTATCAGCTAGAAAAAAATGCTCAGAACGTGATCCCAATGATATTGTTCCTTTCTTTATTTTTATAGTGACTTTGCCATTATCTTACATTTAAAACAATTTTTTTTAAACTTTATATTCATAGTTATCCTTATGATCCATAGTGTGAACACTTAACAATTCAATTAATGTGGGTAATGAAGCTAAACTCTATTTTTGATAGAGAAGTCTTTTTAATCCTGGCAAATCTGAGCAAAGGTGGGGACACTGTTGAGTTCCCCGGAGACACATGCACGAATACTGAGGTCTGTTTCTCAGAAGAAACATCCGAGAAGCAGGAAACGGAGACCAAATTGTCCTTTTGCCATTAATTTAATTTCTAATCTCTCTGTCTAGTAAAAATGAGATATTAAAGAGATCCCATTTGTCATTTAGCTTTTCCTATTGGAAATTCTGGCTCACTACTTCTGAGAAAATGCACAATTACAGTGTGCAAAAATGAAGAATATCCACACCTGTTCAGCTCTGTAAGATATTATACTCTTCAATTCTGCTGAAAAACACTTTCTATGATCAGATTCCAAAAAGTAATTTAGGCCTAAAAGTCTAGGTTGTAATAATGGCCAGAAACTAATTTGTTCTTTTTGACCTTTCGCTGTAAAAATTTTCAGTCATTAGGCATTCTGTAATTCAAAGGACATATTTCCAAGCCCTTCAGCTCAGCTAAAATACAGCCATTGCTGGGTAAATCCAGATCCCTTAGAGCTGCGTATAGCAACTCTCTCACTTCTGAATCGTTGGACTGATTCTTCCATCATTTGAAGTCACAAATTATGGAATTCTGAGTGCTGCCCACACAGTACAACTGTGTGTACTATTATATAGGAGCAGCCCATACGCAGGGATGGTGTAGGCATGTACTTTGTCCACCTAAAATGTGGAAAAATCTTTTTGTTCTCACATCTAGTGTCCCATTTTTGCATAATTCTCTCACTTCAGTTGGTGTACTTCAACCTTTGATGGGTTCAGAATGCATCAGATTGCAGCACAATTTACAGTTGAACCGAGAACTCTTCAATTACAGTAGTGCAGCTACAGTCTTTAGCAACTAAGCGTGTGCATGTAACATGCATACAATACAGAACCAATAGATGTGTGATTCTAAGATAATGTATGGGTGTATGTATTATATATAAATAGATAAGACTGAACAATAAAAAAAATAATTAAAAGAAATAAAAGAAATAATTCTGAATAAAATGTAAGTGTTGTTCATGCACAACTCCTGGCGTTCTGGCGTTCTGGGTGGTTGTTAGGGGATTGGTAATTGTTGGGGATTGTTGGGGGTAATAGCTAGGGTGTTGTGGGTGATTGTTAGATCAGTTGCCGTTGCTGGGGTGTTATGGGTGGGTTTTAAGGCATTGCTAGCTGGTTACTAGGGTTGATTGCTAAGTGGTTACTGGCTCAAGTTAAAACAGCTCACACCACCCCGAGTTACCTGCTGAATTTTAATACTTATGGGTGTGTTCAAATCCCTAACCCTAAGGCTGTATGTCTACCAAAGCTTTAAACAGTTGAAAATGCTGGGTGCTCATCTGAAAACGCCAGCTGTGGGCACTTGACAGTGTTTTTCAGCTGAGACGCTCCAATAGCTATGATACGGAATATCCAAAAAAGTAATGTGTTACTACTATATGATTTCACAAAAAGCTTGTTTAATGAACAATGATTAATACTGTGGTAGCCAAGGGATGTCACCTGGTACAGAAATTGATACTCAAAAACAGAAAATCTTCAATGTTGTATTTGTCCTGTCCCTCCTGCTCTGTGATTGGATGGCAATCAGAAAATTGTAAGTGCCTCAGTGCCTCGCCAGCTCACAGCATTTTTATAAACACGATGCTCTCACCGTAAACCATTGAAAAACAACGCTAGCCGCAGGAAAAAACACTTCAGTGGACCCACAACCTAAGTATCAACATTGATTGATGCTAGCATTGGCAAACACTGATATCTTCATAGTCTCTTTTACACAAAGTTCTGCATTTATATTTCCCACCATCTCTTTCAGTTTGAGTACTTAAGAAAAGACACTGCATGTGAATGCAACTCTTCACACTGCAGTGAATCAATACTTGCCATCCACCACTTGCTGGAATCAATTCACACATTAGTTCTTTCATATTTACTTCTTCAGTGAACATGACTTGTGTCTTTGTCTTTTTTCAGTTTCTGAATGAATTCTTGTGATGTCGTTGATAAAAGCTTAATATAAAAAAACTCTCAATAACCCAAAGCAACAAGCTCTTTATTTCCAGATAAATGGAGATTTTTTTTTGAAGGTGTGCATTATTAATTACACAGCATTAGATTGTTATGCCTGCAGTCGCTGGTGAAATAAAGCCTTCTGTCACAAGTTATTTTCTAACAACACTTACAGAATCTTGGGCACACCTCACGTTTTGATGTTAGTGAGCTGGTTTTGGTTTATTTTCAGTTGTATGTTTTTTAATAACTGACAAAGCTGTTGTGCTTCGCACCTAATCCAATCAAGATAAACAAACAGTAGCTGCCCGCTGCAGGAAAAGGATGTGAATGTAAAGATGACTCGCTAATTACTGTAACGGTGCCTACAAACTACATACAAAACTGTGTAAATTAAAAAAAAAATGTTTACCTGTTGGGAGTACTAATTTTGAACTGTCAGGCATAGGACGCGTGAATCGTGTCTTTTGTTCTGTGGTTGTTGAGGTTTTAATTGTCAGTCTGTGACCCAGGTTGTAAATATTTTTTGTATGTTTAAATTATTTATTTTAAAAGCAGAGCTGAAGCTCCATGGGCTCCAAGGTATAATTTTTTCTACGTCTGCATACATTTTCTCTGACAATTGGTACATGGAATTTTGTCACACATGCCCTGCATGTCTATTATATAGCTTTGGTTTCATTGTTTTTGTCTACAGCTTATGCTGTTGAAGTGAGAATGTTTAAAGAGAATGCTATGAGTGATTTTTAATGAAAGTGGTCTTCCCAATGTCAGCACAGGTGAAGGTCACAGAGATTTTCTGGAAGAGATAAGAGGAGAGGATGCGGTGGCCAGATGTGCACCAGACACTCCTCGCTGAGGGCTGTCAGCTGACTACCCACAAGTCAAAGGCTATCCATTCCTTGTTGTTTTATTTTGTATCCCAGAGATGATGCTAGGTCGAATCTGTCACAAAAGTACTTTTGTAATGTTTTTGATTTGTTTTTTGAAAGGTTATATTGATTTTTAACAATCATCATAACCTTTTTGCCAGCTGATGATAGGTCATGAATCAGATAAGGAATGTAATGAAACACAATTTACTCAAAAGGGCCAAAAACATTCTAAATATATATATATATATATATATATATATATATATATGAAAAACACTGTTGAGAAAGTTGTCAGGAGGTTTTCAAAGTGAAATTGATGCTTTCAGACTGAAGAAAACAGAGAGAAAACACTGTGGTTTTCCATTTAGGTAGAAAAACTTTAACACTAATAATGCATTGGCCATGTTGCTCACTGCCCACAGCCTGACTGTCTGTGGGTGGATAACAAAACACGGAAGTAAAATTTGTAGTTTTACAAAAGCCAGGGAGCAAATCAAAAGTTTTTTTGCTGACAAATAAACATGATTTCAAATTTCTCAGTCCAGGTAGCACAGAGAAGTGTAAACATGATAAATTTACATGGTAAAATGTACTACCAACATATATAACAATATAAAGTGAGTTGAAAATTGTCAGTAGATTTTTAACTAGTCATTTTGCTGCTACTTCGATTGTTTTCTTTATATAATCTCATCAAAAGGTTATTTTCAGCAGTTCACGCAAGGTCATGATTAATACAGTTTCTCAAGGACTCTGTGAAAGTTCAGCCAGACGTTCTGCCCTTTCTGAGTTCACCTTGTTGCATTGATCAGTAAAGATGTGTTTTCATTGAGGTAAAGAAGAGCTCCCCTCAGGTGGTTCCACCACAGTGAGCCTGAATGACTCAAACAGCTGGATGTCTGTGGTTTTGTGACACCGGCGTCTGAATAGAAGAATCAACAGAATGCATTATATTCACTCTGTCTTTGAGAAGCTCAAATAAGCTGCCAACATGTGGTCGGCAGCCACAGAAAACACAAACACGGCAACAAAAACCCTTGCTGTATGTGTGAACAGAAACCTAGCTGGTCACACATTTTCACTGTGACGTATCGCTGCAGAAGCAATCAGGACAATTATGCCCTCACCTCTGCCTGTAGTTTTCTCCCCGTTTGCGCAAATAAATTGATTTGACTATGGTGAGAAATGCCTCCCGGATTTGGCAGTGATTTAAAGCTTCATACAGGCATGTGATTGGAGGCCGTTGCTGTAAACAGATTCTCCCCAGGGACTGGAAGACAAGCCCCTTCAATCATCTTCTCCTTCTGTCATCCCTCCGTGCTTTCTCCCACATCTCACCCTTTGATGAAGTGCCCCTCTCCACATTTTCATTCTTCATGTTCTTAAGTCCATCAGTGACACCTGAGAAATCAAAGGCAACCCCCACCCTGTCAATGCGAGACGTACGAGTGAGTTGAGTATGGAGGGCAGCGAAGGGGCCCACAGCCGGAAAGTCTTATTGCATCATAGACAATTGTTCCAGAACACTGACAATAGATGTTCCTTTCTTGTTTGCATCTTCAGAAAGGAATTTTAGCGCATTTTGCTCATCCTAAACCCCAGAGAGGTCATTTTTCTTATGGCACAGACCAGTCAAGCATCAGCCCTCCTCACAGGGACATCACATGCAGCTCTCCATATTTCCGTGAAGACAGAGTAACAAAGAGCACAACTTGCATCTTGTTATACCATCATCTGCAATGGACGTGGTCACCACTGTCATTCAGCCATGCTTTTTCAGTGGAATAATTCTGGCAGCTTTTCTTCCAATTTGACAGTTTATGATCAAACTCAAATCCAGATCATGTACTGTATCTGTCTGTCACGTCTGATTGCAAGGAACTGGGTGATCTTTGCATCAGATTCACACCCCCTTCTTGTCCACCAAATCCAGCACATTTTATGAAATTCTTGCATTTGGTTTCCGTTCCATTGGAAAATTATATCTTGGTGGGACTGTGGTAAGCAGGACATACCCAGGACATAAACAAGCAACCAAAAGAAAGAAATAAAAACAATGAAAAATTCTTAGTGTAAAATCATAAATTGTCATTATAGTACCAAATTTAATCCTAAACCCTATTACAAATAAGGATTTATGGTCTGTATGGAACATAATCTTGTTTTCACTAGATAGTCTTTCTTGATATAAGGTCTAAAAGAGATGTCTCAGTGACAACACATCGTCAATACCCATGTGCTTTCCTCTGAAAATTGAAAAATAAAGGAAGGCAAATATATTTTATCCAGACATATGCCTCTCTTCAAACAGACCTTGTTTATATGATCTCTTCCTATAAAATGTCAGGTGATCAATCATTTAATATTGAACAGCTTGTGGAAATTCTTAATATTCCAGTTATCGCAGTTAAACAGCTACAAAATGCAAGGAGACACTTATGAGGAATCATGGCTTTGTTCCAAAACCTGCCAAACTGCCTACTGTCTACTGCCACATAGGCAGCGCTCTCACCAAGATGGAAACTCATCAGTATTGATTTGCAGTGCACTTCATTGGCAGCAATTTCAGTGTGCACCACATAAGTAGCATTTAGAATGGGAGACTACACCAGAGACAGTAAATAGTTGAGGAAGACTACTTTAGTTAACTATATTTTGTAACAATATTTTAATAATTTTATTTATGCTTTACAGAAGAGAAATTTATAATTGACATTTCTCTTGCCTTGACCTGTTTTATTCCTCTGGACTTGTTGCAGTGCATTATGGGATTGCCATCATTGCAAAGGTTACTAAATACCAAAGTCTGCAATCAAATATGCATCCATCCGTTCTTCAAACCCACTTGTCCTCTGTAGAGTCACAAGGGCTGGAGCCTATCCCAGCATCTCAGGCCATAGGCTTGAAAATCCATGAATATAGTTTGCTAGATTGCAGGGCACAATCAGATTTCAATGATTTCAATATTAGCTCCAATATTAGCCCTATCTATCTTATTAAATTATTCCCAGAACAAATTATCTAAACTATGCTGTCCACATTATTCTTATTCTTTATCCTTAACTAATTTATAGCCAAACTACCCAATTAGGAGTTCTAATGCTTTAAAACTCTGTCTAGGTAGGGAGCTCACCAGGTTGAGGATTCAGCTTGAAACAAACACAGCACTAATAGATGCTAAATGCTAAGAATTTCTTATTGAGATTCACTGCTAGGAATGTTTAATGTACAATTTTAAAGGCCTTTTAGCTGCTAAGAGTCTGTTTTTGAAAACGTATTTACTTTCAATGTCCCTCAGAGCACTACAGCTCAAGACAGACATATATGAACAAACAGAGAGAAAAAAGGCCCTTATAGGGAGAAGAAGAGACAGTACTGAGGTAACCCTATCTATAATGCATGGCTCTGGTGTTATTGCAGTGGCATTTTAAAGTCTGTTGTTTTGGAAATTTCCCTTCGTGTCTGTGAGAAAAGCAGCAGGGTTCTCTTCCTCAATGTCTGTTTTGCCATTGAGATAATAAGCATCCATTTGCCAAGCCTCAGAATCAGACCGGTGGTGTTGCTGCCTGCTTATTTGCACTAGAAGATGAGCTTAGCGCAACTGCATGGAACTAAGCGATAAAACGGCATGTCCTACCCTTTGAACCAAGCCAAACGTTTAGCATTCGACCGCGTCACAAAGCAATTTTTGCATTTTTGCAATTTGTTGTTTGTGCTGTTTTTAAATCGCAACTTTGTCACACTGTCAAGCGAGTGAATTTTGTAAACTAACCATGACATAGTTGCATAGGCAGTATCGGCAGATGAGTAATGAAGTATGAGATCAGGCCAGAGCCCAAATGCGTAACAGACTGCCCTTTCTGGGTGAAAGATAAAAAAAGCGTGGGGTCTCACTCCACAGATTTCCAGGCAGCTGGTATAGGCTTGGAACCAATCTGTGCACCGAAATATTCCAGAGTGCCCCTTATGCCCCAGGTTCCAATGCAGCATTGCTGCAAGTACCAGATGTTGGCCAAACCTTCCACAGCACCAAGGTCACGTGATTGCAGCTCAGTTGCCCTTGCCAGAAAGATATGCCTCAAAAGGTTAGTTTCCCTCAAAATGTAAATTCTTCCATTTTTACATTATGACTTTCCAAACCTGTATGACTAAGGAGATATTTTGAAGAATACTGACACTGTTTTATTTTTCTTTTCTCTATGTAATTTTCATTTAATTTTCCATGTAAATGTAAATGGTGACAGAGAATGTCACCACAAGCGTTTTGCCTAAAAAGCAAAGTCATAATGGTAGCAAAACATGAGGGTGAGTAAATGGCAGAGTTTATTTTTTATTTAAATATCTTTTTAAGTTTAAAGAAAGAAATTGTATTTTATTTTTTGGGAAACTGCTCTAATTGTTAGACTTTTACTACCCAATTTTAATTAGCAGCAATTAGTGACTGAGCAGATGTAATGGAAAGCAAAGGGAAAGACCAGTTAGGATTCTAATACTCATTTACTCTTGTTTTTTTTCTTTTTGTAAGATAGCAAAGACAAAAAATGTGGCAGTTTAGAGAAATGAGCAGCAAAATAGCCTTTTTAGTACTGTAAAAAACCTTTTGAAAGTTAGTCTAAAAACAACAACAAAAAGGCAAAGCTTAAAATAAGTTTCCTGTGATTCTGTAAAAGACATTTAGTTTGTGTCAGTCCTGATTGCTTCCGTAATTGTAAATCTCCAGTCAACAATAAATGCATAATTATGTTGCTGCACAAAACAGCTAGCATATTCTAATGGTCGGTGTCTTATTTACATTGTAAATATATTCTTGTTTCTTATGTCCTTGAAATATTTATATATGCAGATTATCAGTAATGCAAATTCACGGTAGCACTGTCATGATTGTTTAGAGTCATTTGCAAGGCACACAAAAGATTTACAGCTTTGAGAGGTACAACAGAATAGGGCTAAAGAACCTTATTCATTTTCGATCTTTGTCAGGACAGATGCATCCGAGACAGATAAATATTAGTGCAGCTATGAGCATTTTTTTGAGAAAATACATTAGCTGTGCCAGCTGCTACATTTATCTTGCATGTCCTCTGCTCAGAATGAAGCCACAGGGGGCTAATGTCAACAGCTTTGTTTCACTTTTCATCTTAATCTAATATTGAAACCCATCTTATGCTTTCAACAACAGAGGCACTGCCAGTGGAATACAAATAGCCTGCCATTGTGGGACTGTTGGCTTAGAGATTTTTACTTAAACATTTTTAAAACACAGTTTTACATAATTCAAGCAAAACATTTGGTGCCTAATTAGTCCTTTTTATGTCATAAAAATCACCTCGGGTGAAATAGGCTGCACTGCGGAACACAGAGGAGCTATCTTCTGCCAGACAGCCAAACTAATGAACTAATGGCCAGAATCTTCTCTTGTGTGTTTGTATTTTAAGTAGGGCTGTAAACCGATTAAAATATTTAGTCACGATTTAAGTGACTAAGATTTTAAGTTACTTGTGTTAACACACTATTGTTTTATTGTAAAGGAAACAAAATAATGTGTCTACAGTTATAACCAGCTATGACCAGCTGAAATTCACTATTTCTGTTGCAACAATCTCCCGTTCATGCAGGTATATGCTCAACAACATTTGGAAAATCAGACCATTCTTGTCCGAGCATGCAACACAGCTTCTAGTCCAAGCACTCGTAATATCAAGGCTGAACTACTGCAATGCACTACTGGCTGGCCTTCCAGCCAAAGCAACCAAACTCTTGCAAATGATCCAGAATGCTGCAGCATGTGTGGTCTTCAATCAACCGAAAGATCAAATGTTACACCCCTCCTGATCTCATTCCACTGGCTGCCCTTGGCCGCTTGCATTAAATTTAAATCTTTGACCCTGGCCTTCAGGAAGGTCACTGGAATTTCACCCTCCTACATCTACTTCTTTGAATATATGTCCCCTCCCACTAACTGTGTTCTGTAAGCAAGGGGCGTTTGATTGTTCCCTCACACAGAGGTGCCAGATTCTCTAAACCTTTCAACAATTCTGTGCCTTCCTGGTGGAATGAGCTTCCAGCCACCACCTGATCGGCCCAGACCATCACAACCATTGCTCCACTGTTCAACCTCATTCCACGTATGTGTAAAAAGAAAACATATTTCTTTTTATAAGCTCTTTCTTTTTATAAGTCACTTTTATGTAATATATGTCTATACATATATGTCATATATATTGTAATATATGTATGTATGTAATATATGTCTATAGCGCCTATAACCTTCGCAGGCTGTTTTGGTGAAAGAAAGGGCTGATATTAAGTGCTGCATCATAAAACCGTAGCTATAATTTCCCACAGCACTGCAATGTAGCTCCTGGCAAACGCTGAAGCATGCCTCACTATCCCAAGTCTCACCATCAGCCTACTTATCTCTCTCACTCATTTTCTTACTCTCTCTCTCTTTTGCCTGTAACCTACTTAGAGGTCTTTTTTAAAGCTGTCAGGGTGGGAACCCAGGGAAAGTGCTCATTTCTGTCTTCAGAGCTAGAGTTAGTTTGAAGGAGTGGTGCTTTATTAAATAGAGTTGAACTCCACCAAAATAGAGTGAACAGGTCCAGGGAGAGCAAGCTAGGGCAGCAGATACTCTGGTCACCTGTGGAGCAGTGGAAAAAAAATCTCCTCCTCTGAAATTAGGTAGTAAAATTCCTTCTCTGTGTTTGGGTTCCTTTAGTCCAATCCAAATTCATGTTCCAGTTCCTTTTGATGTTACACTGAGTTTCTTGAGTAACTAGCCATGACCTGGTTAAGCTTGTTAAAGGAATAAAAATGTTGTCATTCTGTAGCTTTTGTGGTGTTACTTTTCAGTAGAACAAGAAGGGGAACATTTTACAGTAAGGTTATATTTGTTAACATTAATTAACTGCCTTTGGTAACATGAACGAATAGTGAACAATACTTATAAAACATTATTAATCTTAGTTAATATTAACTTAAACATTTCCAAAAACATTTTTAAAATCAAGATGTATCTGTTAATGTTTGTTAATGCCCAATAACCATGAAAGAACAATAAAAATTTATTTTGCCCTAACTGCCATTGACAATTAATTGTTCATTAATTGTTCATGTTAGTAATTGACATGTCCTTCAACCCCATTAGAGGGTTGAACAGTATAAATTGTCTGTCACTTACCTGAAATATGATCCATAGAGATTTTACTAAATTAGCTCCTCTACAGCAGGAGACACCACAGAAACTTTTGCACAATCTTAGCTTTTATCTGTCATAATTCGTTATTTGTGTCACTTGATTGGTATAGCAGAGCACAATGTTTCATGACAACATACGCAACATTGCACTTATTTTTATGGAAGCATAATTTTAAACATAACTATAGATTGTTATAAGGTGCTTGCACAAATGGTGTTTGTGGTCATTTTTTGGGGGACATATGTATGGAGACAGTAACTACTTAAAGCATGAACTAATGAAAAAAATGGAACATTGTTGTAAAAGATTACTGAAAAATCTTCATGCCCTTGTTTTCCATATAGCAGTTTATAGTGGCCAGGGTTATCAAGCTCCAGCACTCCAAGAAATATGTACTGTTTTATGTAGGAATCCCATGCTTCAACCGTATTGGTTGCATTAAGCCTTTGTAGGAATTCAAGAGGCAATCAAAACATCCCATAGTTTGCCAATGTAATTTCAGATGCATTAGCATTGCTGTGTCATTCATACATTGTAGCGGTTCTGCTTAAATACTCGGTATTCACTATTTTATCAAGCCTCTGACAGACTCAGACACTATTGATTGCTTAGCAAGCATGGTGTTAGGAACAGAGATTAGCTCAAGAGAGCAACACCCAATTAAGTGGCAACAGATTTATTTGCTGAAACTTCTGTTGCTGGTGCAATTATGTCTTCCATTGTAAAGTGGTTACAAATCATGCTTAATAATAGTCTTTCCACGGCATATCTAATTAAATTTGAGACGATATGTACATCATTCTGCACAGCATTCATTTCCTTTTGTTGTAATGCACGTTTTTAAAATAGCAGTTTCAACAACAGCATGTCGTAATGTGATACCTTGTTAGTCAGTCTGGGATATTCAATGTCGAAACATTATTACAAAAGAAACAAAGAACTCCACATTCCTTGTGGAGTGTCAATAACTATGTAGCAAATACAAGGATTCAGCTAGTGGTGTACACACACACACACACACACACATTTTTTAGGTTTTAGAATCCTACAAAAAATTATTGAATTTCAAAAAGAGAAATTTTGTCCGTATATGTTAACCTGTAAATGTGCTGGGTAGTACCAGCAGTGCATCATTTTAATTTTTAAACATATTTTCTTAATTACATTTTTGCATAATATAACCATAAATCTTCATTTAAGATTCAAGCTTAAACACCTATTTTTTCATTATGATATTTTATTTGTTTATGTGTTTTATATTTTAATCACTATACAATACATTTATGCCTTTGTATACTTTTATTGCTTTAGTCTGACTTAGGGATAAAATCTGTAGAGACGGTTTACTGTAGAGACTACGGTCAGTCCAAAATTTTTCATAAACTGTATTGATTGTAGTTTGGGTACTGTTGGTTTGTAAGTTATTTGTTGGGTTTATGTTTAAAAGGGTAGAGGGTAAATTGTCTCTTTATAGATTGTTTTGCTTGACATAATCAGATATGTCTATAGATACTGTATGTATTTTCATTATTATATATTTTGAGCTATAGTGTTTCTGCACTAACTATGCTCAGGTTCACACATTAATAAAAGTCGCCGTAGGTTTAAAATATGCAAAGCATATGCTTTGTGATGGTTTTAGAATATATTGCTCTCTCCACACCTCTGAAACATTGCCGTGTACCAAGATATATAAAAAATCCCATTTTCAGTGCATTTTCCAGCTTCAGTAGTTCATTATTCCAGGTCATAGTTCCCCGAAACAGTCAGGAATGCATAGTCGGGGCCTGCCTAACAATTCAGAGAGGACAAGAATCTTGAGTAGTCCCATTAAAAAAAACAAGGGAAATGAATGCTAATAAAGTTTAGATCTGTGTAAATAGCCTTAGAGAACAAGTGAATGCATGATCAAATTGGATCTGAATATCACAGACTTCTGGTGGCGTGTAAAAACATGCCCTTTTGTTTTAAATGTGATTTAAGTTCATTTTCATTAAATGCATTTCTTGACGATATGGAAACCAGCTCTCTAGTTTTCTGTCTTCCAGAAGCATGAGAAACATAGAGTTCATAGTGTTTAAGTGCATAGTTACATCCACACTAATCTTGACCTTCAGCCTGAAAGTTCTAGCACTGTTGTATAAACTATCTTTGGACCCAAATATTATATTAGACATAGTGATGACCCAACACTGTTGTACAGAACAGAAAAATGCTGTACAGAACACATTGTGATCAGCACAAACTAGGTTTATCTTCGGTGAACCTGTTAACTCGATCATATTTGTTTACCTTGCATAGCTTTTTTTGAGAAAGAGGGCTTGTCAGGCAACCTGTCCAGGTTGTCTAATTTTCACTAGCTTTTATTACAGTGAGGGAAAGATGAAATTGTGACAAAACACCATAGAATATGTTTGGATACAGACTTTCCTGTCAATAACAGAAA
Organism: Botia almorhae; assembly: GCA_036877575.1. Taxonomy (NCBI): domain Eukaryota; kingdom Metazoa; phylum Chordata; class Actinopteri; order Cypriniformes; family Botiidae; genus Botia; species Botia almorhae. The sequence goes on along the minus strand of JAZGTJ010000560.1, from coordinate 25,323 downwards.
ATAAGGTGAATAGTTTTCTCCTTCTAAAAGTTGATCAGCCTGCTTTGTTAACTATGCACAACCACACACAAATATATAGCTAGTGGCATTTGATTATTTAAATCCAGCATTGTTTTCACCCTGCTGTCGGACAGAGTTTTGACTGGTGTAGCAGATCAGCATCACACAGGATGAGGTGATGCAGATAAGGTGATGCAGGCGCTGTCCAGAGTTCTGAATCAGATTCTATGCTCAAAGAAATTCAATAGATTCTACATAGAAGACTATGTGTGTGTATATGTGGGTTCATTTTGGCAGTGATAAATGACTGAGTGTCACAGGTGAATGTATCACACACCCTACATCATTCAGCCTGACTCTCTCACCCAATGACATGGAATACGTCCTTTACACAGTCCTCTGTTTTGTTTAAAGCTAGTGGGACACATGTCTGTTTTTCCCATACCTGACACAGACGTTGCATACCATCTCAATGGATAAAACCCGCAGATTGTGTCCTGCCCATTGACATTCCTGCTTCATTGAGTGCAATTTTTCAGTTACAATGTTCAATGTTAATGCCAGAAGGAAGGCACCTTCACACATTGAGATGGAAGGGAATAAATAAGGAAAATGCACTTTAGAGTGTCATACAAGGACTAATTGTCTTATTGTAAATTGTGCCTAAGTCTGCAACTGATAGGATAATGAAACAGTAATAAAAAGTTTGGATATTAAAATCACTTTATGCCTTTGCAGTAATTTTAAATGGAAATAAACAAAGTACATTTATGAATGTATTCATATAAACCAGAATCTGGCCCCTTCATTGGACGTTTGTCGTTTGGAACAGGCTGAGAATCGTCCCAGAGCGTTGTGAATCTTGACCTCACACTGGATGTACTACTTTCAATTAGCTTTAACAATTAACTGTTACAGGAGACTGCTAAGATCCCAGTTTTGGAGTCCCACAGTCTTGTCTTAATTCCCACTCACATTAACTGTATTACAGCATTTCACACCACCATTTGGCATTGTCACACTGAAGCCTTAGTCAAGCACAGGCCTTCCCTTTTAGTGATATTTCATGTTCATCTCTTAATATCACGTTTTATGTAAAGGCCTGACTCTGTCCCTCAGGGCACAGGCAGAAATTAGGCAGCTCCCCTGGTTCTATCTTACCAGGAATAGATTCATTTTTATTTCACCTCTCTCATTAGTTTCTCCCCTCAACAGCCTGTGGAGCCGCATGTTGATTAGACACCGCTTTCCAACTTCTCGAACAAGTGTGTGCGTCATTGAAATGGGGACTGTCAGCAGGTACAATTAGGGACCTGGTGTTGGAGGTCATGGATCATTATTGCTAAAGCAGAAATGCTTGTCACGTGCACACCTGATCTTTTTCGTAAGATTCTCGAGGTGGAATTTACTTTAGAATGAATTGAACGCTTTGCACACTGCATTGTTTATTTGCATGCAACAAACACCTGCGTTGTTTTGAATCTTGCTTCACATAATTATGCAAACCAGGCAATTGCGCAAATGTGGCCACAAAATATGTGTTAAGTCATCTTGCAAGCCAGTTCTGAGTGCTGGGCTACAGGACATGCAGCAGAACATTGCAATCTTGCATACTTCACTACGACTTTATAGCATCACACCAACACTGCAAACGAGAGGCTAGAATCAGCATTAAATGCACCAAGTGTACTTGTCTACACTCTCTATGATTTTTGTGAATTACTGCTGCCACAATCAATAGGAAATGCCCAGAAACAATCTATAAAAAATCTTTTTGCAGCTGTTTTAATTCAGTTCAAGTTCAACTTCAATATCCATTTTTAACATTTTGCATTGTTGCAAAGCAACTGTTGCTTAAGAAAAAATTGTATAGAAATAAGAAATAATAGAAAACATAAAAATTATGAAATATATAGAATACATAGTATTACTACACAAAATAAAAGATTTGACTATAGGACTGTAATCAGGCTTAATCATTATATTCATAGCACTATTTAGCAGGATAGATATTATCTACAAATAACACTGGCTTTTGTCAATAATGCACATTCTATGCTTATTCTAGTGTGTATGTGTGGTAAAACTGGATTGCAAGGGGATAGTAAATTAGCCTAAATTGAGAATTTCCCCCTGGTGATCTCTGATGTTGTTATGAGTGGGCTTGATCTGATGAATCATAAGATCGTGATGGAGGGCAGATATTGGATTGTTAAAGTGTTACAGCCTTTAGTTACGATTCAATACCATTTAAAATCAAGACTCCAATCATTGGGCAAAATGGTTTAGCTTTGTTTTACCAGTGCCTATTGAATTTCACCACAACAAATCTTGCTTATTTCATTTGATGCCCATTAGGACACAATCCGACGGAAGCCACTTGGGAGGAATTTGCTCATGTCTTGTAATTGCACAGGTTTTGTAATGAAGACCTGAGCAAACGTGGAATGAGGAGGGTGCAACAGGAATACATTTATCCCAAATTGATTTTTCTTGATGTTTGGTTCTCCTCTGATCTTAACGTACCCGTAACAAAATCCAAGATCACCCACAATAACAATTAACAAAATGTTCATTATAAGGATAAATATAAGCTTAATTTATTTTCAAGGTGCAGTGCTAGGCAATCTGTCATATATTCATGGATCATTTCAGTAATTATATTAAAGATAAACATTATGAAAAGAAGATGCCTTTTTTAACAAACAAGGCTCTGTGTCAGTGTTCTTGGCACAGGGTCCACACTGGAGGTTAAATATACTTCAGAGCCCCATGTACTAATTCTTTTTAAGATTAAATGTTTCAGATTCAGTTTGTTCTTATAAATTTTAAGAAGACTCACAATCATGGGAAACAATGATGCATAAAATCTAATTGTTGATTTGTGTTCACAGCTGACAGAAGAAGCAGGTTTGTTGTCATGACAACGGCAGAGTTTCAGATGGTGATTCACAGTATAGCCAACAAGTGTTTGTCATTTAGTCAAGATTTGTGTTTGGATTAATTTCAGTTCTTGCAGACATAAGCAGCACCAAGCAGTAAAAGCTGCTTTGTGAATCATACATCAGAATGATTGTGTTTGTTGAATGATTGCTTTGTAACTTCGTAAATCATGTAGATGACATCATCATGACTTTGTTGCATTGTTATCTTTGTGTCTTGAGTACATTGTTGACAATGTCACTTATTTTTAACATTGTTTAGTATTTTTCTGCCTGGAGAAAAAGATTTTGGAAGTCTTAATTAAAGTCACAGATTCTAGCATACATTTTAGCTGTGATAGGCCATAGTTTTAAGGTGCTTGAGAGCACTTGTCAAGTACCAGATTAAAGGCAAGATGACAAAAGCAATTTATGGCAGATTTAACCACCTTTTTACTTAACGTATACACACACACACAAAAAAAGATCATGCCAAGCACAGACAATCCTGTCCTTGCAACCTCACGCTGAAAACACAGCTTACGATTGATCTATTTCCAGCTCTCCACCCACAACACACTGAATGCTACCAAAGATCTATAACTCTTGCAAACTTAAAATATCATTATTGAAAACCGCAGGCAGTATAAAGGCCAATACGCAGTGATATTTTTCACATCTCCTTCCCTCTTCTGCTCGTGTCTATATGTCAGGAGCGCATTGGCTGCAGGGATGACATCATTAACAGTGTGACAGGAAGCTGTAGCTGAGGAATTCTTTTGGCATTGCAGACAGACCATCACTGTAAAGCTGTTTGATTGCTCTGCTGTCAGTCCTGGACACATATACACTGTGGGGAAGATTTATTAAGAATGAGTTTTGTCCACCAATGGCATTGTTTATTTGTGTGCGCAGCTTGCACTGTTTTTGCGCCTGGTTCACTAAAGGAATTATGTTAACACACTATATTTTACAGCGTCTTTATCACATGTTAGATGTACTTACTTACTATAAGTATGCATAATTAAATGCAACTAACCCCAAACCAAATCCTAATTCTATAGTAAGTGCATTTTATAGGGCATGATTATATAAAGTAGTCTGTGTATAGTAAGTGCCTTTAAATCATCATCAGTGCAAATAAAATAGCCATATGATGGTTTCAGTGAATGAAAAGTTTCTCATAAAAAGCTAGTGTAGAGCTTTAGAAGACTTGTAGTGTAGTGATTTTATGGTGTTTTTGTGTCATTTCTGAACGTGACTGTAGATTTACAGTATTTCCCTTTGTTAATAGATTTATACAGGGAAGAAATATACAGGAGACACCTCATGGGCTTGTTTTATGATACTTTGTCATCGGATGCTTGTCGAAAATTCAACACACTGGAATTGTTCTCTCACAACCAGCACGTCAAAGAACACATTGTTGTGGTGTTGAATAACTTCTGCTGTTATTAATAAAATACATTGTAACACCTCTCCTAATTCTTTTAATCCCTACAGACAGTAAAAATGCAGGTTTTGTATTAGTCATTATAAGAAGCTTTCTACAATAAGCTTAATTTGTACAGATGTGGCACAAGTGGATAAAATGATAATTAATTTATTTAAATTAAGTTGATAATTTCTGTGCCACTGGTGACACCAAATGGAATTGCACAAATTATGACTATTATTTTCTATTTAACATTCCATTTATTTTATTGGCTGGGCAAACAGATCGTCCTGCTCAGAAAGTATGCTGATGCTGAGCTGGCTGGCATGCTCAAACAAACAGAGATTTTATTAAAAAAACAGGTAATTTTATTAAAATTACTAATAGTTGTCTTTGCACATTAAAAAAAGATAGAGAATTCACACAATTTACCGTTAACACAATTTTTTCTAATAATTCGCCCAGTAGTTGCTGTAAATCACTATCAATGGTACTTTCTACTGAACTTATTTATGAGTTATGATTTGATAGGTGTGATTGGGTGAGACGTGCTCTTCCATACCTTTTCATCACTGTGTAATTAAGCACATTTCACTCGGATTAATGTGTGTTTTATGTACTGTAAATGATGAACTACCCATGTGCATGTTAATAAAATCCAAGACTTCAGACTAATTGCAGTAATGCAGTCACTGAAGTGTTGTACTAAAATATTCTCTGGGTAAAAATGTTCAGTCATTACAAACCTTTTAAACACATTTTTTTATTCCTAGGCACTTACTATTTAAATTGGATGGAAATAAATGTTGTATTCCTTTGAAAATGGCTATAGACCTGCACCCTGTGTTTGACTATATCTCTACTGCAACTCTAAATTGCTTTATTTTCCATGTTACCCTTCTGTCAGTGATGGCCCTTTCTTTAAAGGTAATCTTTTTTTGGATAATAGAAACAGCTTTATTCTCCCCTTTGAAATGAGAGATAAATCAACTTGCTGTAAAGTTTCTGTATTTTCTATATACTACACCTGTCCTATTTATTTTATAAGTCAGTGTTTCAGGGTGTTACACTTTTATGTGGGTGTTCCAAAGAATTGGAAATCCTCTATTTTTTTGTAATTATTATTATGTTCAAGTTCTGAGCAGAAAAGTTTGTGGGATACCTTCAAATATAAAGTACTAAGAAATTAGAGCTGCTTGGTCCTGGGAAATGTCAGTTTGGCTTCATTTGTCTGTAATAGATTGTAACTGTAGGAGGTAAAGTAACTTGCACTTTTGTTTTTCAGCAGAGAGGTAAAAGTTATGGATAACAGTTTAAACAGAAATTAGGCTTTGTTAAACTACTTTAGAGAAGACGAAGAAGCGTAGTTGTAGTACTGTGTTGTTGCTATGCCAACAAAACATTAACATCAGAGCCCATTTTGTATTTGGGAAAGAGGGGTTTCATAGAACCACGAGCCCAACAGTGCGTTTTTGACAGACTGGGAAAAGAGGTGCAGCAGTAAGGTAAGTTAAAAGTAAGTTTTTTAAACAATGACCCATGAAAACCTCCCAAAAACAAAGTAAAGGCTTTGTATAATAGAACCCCTTTAAAACACAAATAATGCTGTGGGTCCACAAGACCCATGATTAGTTCAGTAAAAAAACGTACAAGGGTTAAACATCTAACAGGTTGCCCACTACAGTGTACAGTGACACTTTTTGGTCATTGTACACTGTAGTGACATTTGTGTACACTGTGGTGACAAAATGACATTTTGTTCTGTTCTTCTTATCCTTTGGCCAGTATGTGAGACTTTTTTTTGGCACTCCACTGGAGCATTTTTCTCAGGGTCTAGGAATTTGTCTGAATTGGTGGTCATGAAGATGGTGGAAAGCCGCCCAGAACTCTCCCCTGGGCTGTAAGGCCGATGGCATATGGTCAGCCTGTCACCATCTTATGTAGCGCTCAGCTCAGAAAAATCAATGTAGAATAAATGCATGTGTGGAGGGAGAGTTCTGGAAAGGTAAACTAGAAAGGCAGGTCTCTAAATACAAGAATCGTCCAATGTGAAGCTGTGCAAAAGAGATTGCATTTAAACTGAACTTCTGGTATTGCTTTTAATTGCACCCAATTCTGTGTTCTCCAAGAGATAAAAAAAATTAATTTAGTATTAAGTGTTTCTCTTCACTGCAAAGATTTGTCTGGCCTTTCAAACAAAATAAATCCAAAACTTAAGAATGTTGCAAGTAAACTACATTTGAAAGCGTTTACATTACAATTACATCATTGACCAAGGTCCAAAATAAATGCTGAGAATAGAATGTTAAAAAAAGCTTACCTTTTGTTAGGAACTGAAATATAATAAATAAATGTTTTAAATTTGGGAGAATAATAATCTGCTTCTTGCTGATGTAAGTGATGTGAGTGATTTAAATCAAACTGTCTATTAAAGAAAACATCTGTCAGGGCTTGTTCTTTAACAACTTTACCTCAGGGAAAATTGCTATAAAATTTTATCAAGGATGCCTAGTGCTTTTTTTTGCCTGCACAACTTGATACGGCAACATAAATATGCATTGTCACTAGATACTAACATAGATCAAATATATGACCAAAGATCAATATATAGATATAGATATAGATATAGATTTATATAGATATAGATTGTCAATTGCACATATGTGACTAGATGTCATATGGAATGGAGCTATCCAATCATTTGTAAATGCATTTATACAAACAGTCAGTTCAAGGCCTCTGATTGGACGAGAGGCATTCTGAAAGTGAAGATCAGAGACAGCATTTGGACACTTTACTGATTTATATCACTCTGCCACAGTAACTGTTAAATGGTAATGACTTCCTCAATGGACTCTCTCTCTCTCTATTTCTCTCTTTTAAACTCTTTTTCTATCTTCTCTCTCAAATGTGTCCTGACTCTTTATTACTCCAGTGACATCTTGGAAACAATCATCATTGCAGCTTCTAATGTGATATTTATGTGTTAGTAACAAAGGCTTGGACATATCTTTTAACCAGGCAATGACAGATCCTGAATCCATGGCTTTAGGGTTTTGAAGACACTACTTGGTTTTTCCTTATGTTTTAAAAATGCTTTCATTGTTTGTTGTTCTGTAGTACAGTCTGTGCCCTCTCTCCCACAGCTGAATCACGGTTATGCTAATATTCTGCTATAATGCACTCTTGCTCATGTGATTATACTTAAATTTTGTTTAGAATATGCGGCTCTGCAGGAAAGTTCCCTCACCTTAACTGTCAGAACTATCTATTTTATAAAGCTCTATGTACTTTCATAGCATTGGCAAATGTGACTAAAAGTTACATCTAAACCCCTTCTGCACTGATGTCACGCATGTGCGTTCTCTATTTTTTTCTCTTTCTACTCTTCTGTTGAAAGTTTGAGTTGCTGAGGCAGATCTTTAATTAATCAGCAACAGACCTGTCACATCTCTGTGTTCTCTCTTGCAATTTATTGAAAACATTTTGAAACGCAGACAACTGCTCATGGAGTAATGGGACACCATTACTTTTGTGCAATAAGTGTGAAGACAGCATAGAGGTATCAGACAACAATTTTAGTGCACTGGTAATTCATATGCTGCTGTAAAATCTTTATACCACTGAAATGTGTTCGGTTATTTGGGGTGGCCAGTTGCTTGTTAAAGTCAATTTTGGTCTGGCAAGGGTTAGTGTAAACAGAGGCACTGTTGGTTAAAGGAGAACAATAGACTGGAATGTAAAGTAAATAAATTGGTTGGGAAATAATCTGCTTATATTGTTCCTCCAGTTTTGGGCTGTGGTCATATTTTGAAGCAGCTTCTCAAAGTGCTGTACAACATGATTTAATGTTCATCTAGTCATCAAAGCTAATGACTATGGGTTCTTCAACAAGTCACATCTTGGCAGCCCTCCACCCCAGCTTGTACCTGACGAGTCAGATAAAGCCTGACTTGTTGAAGAACCCACAGTCCAACAGTTCCCGGGAGCCTGTTATGCACCTGCACCGGCATAGGAGTGAGTTGGCAGGCATTATTAAAGCTGGACTGGCTGTGCAGATAGCACCCTATCTCTCTGCCTCTCCCCCACATGTGACGAGGCCTTTCACAACCTCTTCTGAATTACAATAATCTTGCAAGGCCAAAATGGCCTCCATATAGAGTGCAGAAGAAAGTTTGCTGTAGTTCTTGACAATAACTGTGATATGTATCCGAGGTTATAACAGAGCAGTGTTGAATCCAAATGGCATCCGCTGAGTCAAATTAACTTTCGAAAAAGGTTTTTGAGTATTTGTGAAATGCAGCTAATGTGTTTTTTGTTTGTTCTTTCCCCTCCCCCATTTGTCCGTCTGTCGACTACTTTCCACAACCTTGTTTCCTTTGCCTCTGTGATTCACTCTTCTTCCAGTTATGGAGACATGGTGCCCAAGACGATTGCGGGAAAGATATTCGGCTCCATCTGTTCCCTGAGCGGGGTGCTGGTAATAGCCCTGCCCGTGCCTGTCATCGTGTCCAACTTTAGCCGAATCTACCATCAGAACCAGAGGGCAGATAAGCGGCGTGCTCAGAAGGTACAGGTGAACACCTTTAACTAGTCGCTGAGCTTTGCCACACTGATGCAGGGTAAAGGGTGAGCAGTGTGCTTGGGCGTGCAAGTGTGTGTCTGCCAGCGTGTGTACCACGCCTTCCCATTGTAGAACACCTGCTAATGACTAAGCATGCGCCGCAGAGCTGAGAATGGCCCATGGTAACCCAACTGGGTGCATGACCTGTGACCAGCCTGCTACCCCAACATACTTCTGCATAGCGCAGTTTTAACTTCAACCCTCTCAAACACACCGGAACAAGATAATGTTGTAAGAATGTTCAAAAAGAATGTTTTCAGAACATTCTGGAAACTTTAGAGTGTTCGCTGGGTAGTTGATAATAAAAGGTAGACAACAGGTAAGATATTGTCATCCAGAGCTTCTCAGACTTTCTTATGCTTGTAGATATGCAACTTTCTTTTTTTTTTCAAATATATCCACTTTCCTTTTCACTGTACCTCTGATCCACTGCAGCTTGATTCGTCACATTCATCAGTAAATCAGCTCTGGTTTTTAGTGCATCTCCTCACCTTTCATGTTCTCACCCATCTAATCTTGATTGCTTAGAACTTGATTGCTTCCTTCACTGTCTAGTCCAGCTCTTCCATTAAAAAAGCAATCATGCACAGACACAGTTTATTTCATTAAACTAATTTCAAGCATTTATGCAAAAGCCTTTAGATCTTATAGAGTATAGTGTATAATGTTTGCTGCATGTTTATGTTTGTGTATTCTGAACAAGTGCACTCCCTGATATTCTCTTTCATTTAAATAACCCCCAGTGGACACTTTTGATTGTTCAGACAATTCTTAAAGAACAACAAAATCTGCCCCCCTAGAGTTAGTGGACATGCACATAGAAGTGTCCCAATTGCATGAAGACAGTGTTGACACAGTGAAAGAGAGAACAGGAAACAGGAAAGAAGAGATTTAAAGAGCCATAAGAGACTCTTGTACTTGCTAGTGCACTCTACCTTCAACAAATCCATGCAAAAGAAAGCCACTTCAACTGTCAGTACTAGTGATATCAAAAGTATGGAAACTGCAGTTCTAAGTCAATACTATAATTAAGAAATATATATTTATACCAGTCTATCTACAGTATCAAACCTACCAAGCACAGAAATCGATTTCTGAGCGCTGTGTGACTGACAGATGGTTGCTTCAAATCATATGTCTGTCAGGAGAGCAAGTGTCTTATGCAGGCGGGTGAACATCTGTGGCCTGAGGTGTTATCAGTATCATTTAGCATCCATTAGCATGATCTAAAAGCAAACTAAAAACCACATTTTCTACTTTCTTACCTCAAGTAAAATAAAAATTCAGCGGTCAACTAGGAAGGGTGGTGGCAGGTATGATTATTAAAAAAATTAAACAAAAGAGTTTTCATGTTGTGAAATCAAATTTTAGTATTGTAAAGTTTTAGCATCATGACAACCCTAGTAAGGACAGGTGTAACAGCCCTCAGGCCCCACAATGCCCCAGGCCTGAGATATTGCTTTGTTAAGGAAAATTCCAAGTTCTTCATGTGATGCTTTATGTCAAACTGGTCTGGCCTTCAGATTATCAAGACTCCAGCGATCATTGTTGTTCAGTTATTGTTTTACTCCGATAACCTGCTGCTCCCATTTGAGTGCTTTTGGTGTTCTTTCTTTTGTCTTGCTCTGATCAACAGTGATCTCCCTCATCATCCTCCTCTCCATTAGACTCCTCCTGCTCTCATTCCTTCAGGCCTCCTCGTTCAGACAGCAGAACATACAAACCTCAATCCACTGATTATTGCAAGAGGATATTGCCAGGATGAGTCTCCGTGCCTCGGTCCTTCTCTCATCTGTCTTCATTCCAGTCTAATACTGGGCTGCTCCGGGCTAAACAGTACAATTAGTAGGCCCATCTGGGGCCTCATCTTGTCTTGATATCTCTCACACCCAAACAAATCTCAGCAATATCGACACAGGTATCTAATTCTGAGAGCAATCTGCTTGTATTCCAGTGTTTCAGCCTTCCGTGTTTCCCTTTTCTGTTCTGCCTCGCCTGACGGTCACCTCCGCTCAACCAGTGATCCAGAACAGTGACCTCATTACAAGTTGAGTTTGGCTGCAGACGCAATTCGCCCGTGACATGCAGAGACATGGCAAATGGCTTCTATTCTTTTAGCCCCTGTCCAAATCACATCACAACACAACACCAACCAGGAGGCCAAATGTGGATGAGCTCCACCCAATTTTGGTGGCTTCCCTAAAAGGGTGGGTGGGGCACAGCAGTAATGAGGTGAGAAAAAGTCTTCAGAAAAATTCAGTCCAGGCATGGGGTAAATCCAGGAGCAGGAAATACGTCAAGCAAGAAACTAAGAGGGAGTTGGGACACAGAGGTATTTCAAGGACCACTTCATCCAAAGTCAGAGGACACTGATTTGTAGGGCCACCAGAGCAGAACAATCATGGAAGCAAAGGGGACATTTAGTTCTGACGGCATCTCACAGCAGAGATGTTGAACTGAGGACATGCAAAACCTAAGATTAAAGGTTCAGGATGGAGGTGTTTTAAGATGCGATTGTTAGCAGAAGTGAATTGCATTTGGTGCTTTACAAACATGATGGATGTACAAACCATGCTGGGCAATGAGTAATGGCATTAAAGATAGTCTGCTGGAGGGGAATTCTGAAACAGGAAGGTTGTAGCAGTCACAAAGCTCATAAATATTTTTGTTAAATTTTTTTCTTGCAAGAATAACATTTCTTGATGTCTTTTATTGCCATTTCTCTGTCAAGATGCAATGCAACTGGCATACCTTATTACTTGTCAGAACAACAAAATACTCTACGCATTTCACTTTCATCAATACATACAGAAACCCACAGACATAACAACAAAAATTGAAAACAATTTCCCAGTTGTCTATCATTGCTGCAGTTTAAAACTTTGATCTGTGCCGTTTCAACTTTTAAAATTGTGAATAATTGAAAGTGCATGCAGCTCCAAGCAAATGGCAGATACTCTGCCTCAGCTCTTGAAAAATGGTTCTTGAACAGTCATTTACTGAATTGAGCTTAGATTAGTGTGGGGACTCTATTCCATTACCTCCCTATGGCTATTTTCATAAGCAAAGACATGCAGTGCAGGTCTCTGGAGCTTCATATGACACATGGCCTCACCTGTGAGCAATGGGCTTCTATTTTAAACTGTTTATTACATTAGTACAATTGGTTTAACTGTTAAGTTGTAGGAGAACTTCTGTTAGTTGTTAGCTTCTTGAAATCTTTTACAACTTTAAACACTGTATGTTGTTTTGTAAGTTCATAACCTCATTTAAATTTAGGTTTCGCAGGTGGGATTGGCACGCACAGGGAACATTTTTGATATGTCTAAAAGCATTTTTGAAAGCATTGTCGCCCAGCACCTTTGTAAAACAAACCATTTTGCTGCACCAGATGGCTTCTGTTAAATTGAAGCCATCTCCTTTGAGCTGTGCTCTTCACATGTTTTCTAGTATCATCTGCCAACAAATAGGTGACAGACTCTCAAGAATTGCTCACCTTGAATAGGAGAAAAGCACTTAGTACTGATATCAACCACTTTTGAGATATATCCTCTATTTCCCATCAATTTTACCCACCTCACCTCATTCTCTTTTCATATCTGCCCTCAGATGTTCCCATCCACATCTTGTTATGTGAAACGTTTAGGACATTATACTTGGTTGGATGAATTAGCAAATAAGGCAATCAATGTTACGTTTCTCAAATTCCAAATTAATAAAAAAAATAGGTTATACAATTGCCATATAATTAGAATTAGCGTTGATCTTACAACAAAACTATTGAGGAAAATGTCCACTGGCCTTGGTTTCCTGATTGTCAACGACATATAAAAGACAAATCACAATTATAATTTTTATTAAAACACAATGGCAAAGAAATAACACAGCAAGATACTGTTAACGTGCTAGCAATGTTTATAAAACAAATATAGAAAGAACCAACTCATTTTGCACACATATATAACATATAAAGATTTATATATATAGTATATAAATCAGGCAGTGATGAATGCATATGTGAGCTTGAACTTGAAGTTACTCAGTTATGTTAATCAGATTTGTGTGAATATGCTGCGAACACACACTATACATAATGTAATGCCAAACAGTCTTGAAATCATTGAAAAATTCTATTTTCTAAAACAGGTGATAAACTCTATAGTAGTGCTCTGGTGTGGTGTTGGGGGACTCTAGTATCAGGATTGGGAAACACCGCTCTAAAGCTTAATGAAGTATCAAGTTAAAATCTCATTAACACTTTAATGAGAGAAATATTAAATGCTTTTACATTTATTTTCATTTTAAAATACAAAAACTGTAAGAATGAACTGTGTGAAATTGTATATCAATTTAATATGTCTATAATATTTGTTCAGTGATACGCCCTCCTCAATGCTTATATCATACATTTCTCTACAGATAAGTGAAGCTCTATCTATCCCTGTTTAGTTCACACGCAATCTTTAATTGAACAATGTGAAAATTGATTCCATCCAAAATGAGCCCCAGCTCTCAGCCCCTTCCTGATGTTTCTCTGGCTTGGCATGGATGAATGGGATGACTGATTGGATCCTGGTAGATTATTCATTACACTATGCGCCGGCCGTCTGACGCTGGTCCTTTCTACCCACACAGAAAGCCCGTTTGGCCCGGATAAGAATAGGCAAGATGGGCAGCTCCAACGCCTACCTGCAGAGCAAACGTAACGGACTCTTCAACGAGCTGTTGGACCTGACGGTGAGTAAGGCTTTCTCAGAGATGCCCTTCACTTAGACAACCAGTTCTCAACCACTGCTGCCCTAATATCTGACGAGACAGCTCAAATATTTTAAGACCAAACCAAGTTCCTTGGTGGATTTCTAGTAAATGAACCATGTCATAATGTATTTTTTACTGCCAATATTTTGTTCAGCTTGTGGGGTTTGTTACTGCCACTCTTTACATGAGTCAAACTGCAATAAAGTCCAAACTAGCATTGTTTTTATAAGATATACTACAGCAAGTAGTTTGGGGTGGTGTGATCTAATAGCCAGAGGTTGCTGGTTTGAATCTGGTTTGACTCCAAAAGAGTGTGATCCTAAACCTTTAATTTAGAGATTTGTCCCTAAGATGTGAGAATGCGATTTTGGATAGTAGCTTCAGTCAGTAGGAACATTGTTTTATTTGATTGTTGTGTTGTGTGTACACAAACATGACTTAAAACAAGAGATTGAAAGCGCAGGGGAACGCTGAGCGCAGGGGAACGCTGAGGACAGTGGTCTGAAGATGTAGTCCTATCTTCCCAAGGCATCTTAAAAAACAGCTGATGAAAATGGTGCAACACAATGACTATAGACGTACATATGCATGTATACATAGACCAGTAGTTATGTTGAATTAAAGGATGGAAATCAAGATTGTGTCCAGTGTACAGTCTATCTAAAGCCCTATTCAGACAGGACTAGTTTTAATAAAGGAGGTTAAAGGAATTTGTGTTTCTCAGACATGCTTTATGAATTTAATCCTGTCCTAATCTGTAGACTATAGACCCAGATAGGCTATTGATAACTATTGATAGTTTTTAACATATTTTACTTTTCTGACACAATATTTCCTCTATAAATACTGATATGTGCGATTAATTGCTGATTAATTCATAAATAATAATTACTCAGCATATTATGTCATTAAAATTTTTAATCAATTAATAGCTCTGTTATCATCAATCACCATGAGAACTTTTTTATTTTAATTGGAATAATACACGTCTATAATAAAGCAACCACTTACTGCTGACAGCTGGCGCAGTGCTTAGACAATACAGACTGTCTTGTCCAAATTTTTAACCTGCAGTGGCCAGATCTACTCTGTCAAATCCCAGTGCCTATGACACCATTTTTATTTTGCACTGTTGATGTTCTCATCAAGGGTGAGTTGAGTCGTACGCTAATGAAATCAGGCCAGATTAAACTCTCATTCCATCCTAATTAGAAGTTGTGCTGACTTAAAAAGGGACCTCGACTGTCTAAATGGAGAGCTTCTAGAATCAGCTGCTCTCGCTGACCTGCCCCTCCCCTTTGATTTCCATAAATGTCACACAAGATTAAATGGAAGATCTGAAAATAATACCTCTAATTAACACTCATTTGCATTCATTTAAAAATTACCCGGCACAACCTGGCAGACCTTGATGGCAAGGTATTGTGCAGAAAGGAGGTGCGCAAAACAATTTAGGACACAGACCCAACTAACATGCTTTCCTGTAGCTTAGTGGTTAGGGCATGGTGTTAACAACGCCAAGGTCATGGGCTCCATCCCAGGGATTACACATACTCAGAATCAATGTATAGTATAATGCAATGTAAATCGCTTTGGATGAAAGCGTCTGCCAAATGCATAAATGTAAATGTAACATGGAATGTTCTCAGAAACATTGGCTAACATTCTCTCAAAGTTATCAAAAACCTTTCTTTAGTAATGTTTGTAGAACATTTTTAATATTATGTATCATATATATCAATATCATATATGTTATTCTTATAGTTAGTGAAATGTTAAAAGAGTTACAGTTTAAAAAAAGTTCCTTATAACAAAGCAATTACATAAACATAAATACAACATCCTAAAACATAACATTTTAAAAGTTTTTTTTTTTTTACTTAATGGAAATGTTAGGGAACATTCTTACAATGAAAATTGTTAGCTTGGGACACCCAGCCCTTCAGTTCTGTTTCGTTTTGGTGCTTGGTTTTTACAGTTGTTTCTTATTCTCTCTTATAAAGGCATACAAATATACACCCCCGCAATGGCACAAATAACACACACAGGCACAACATAAATAACGCTAGAGACCACCATCATACTTCACAGACTCAATCATATATTTATTGAGCTAGACTTCTGAAACATCAAATAGAGTTCCAGCTTGTACGGTCTGCATCAGCACTCATACAGTATGTGGATTTCAAAGTGTTATTGACAGATCACACAGGTTATTTGAACATGCGAGGTGGTACACTAAAAATTGTGCAGCATGCAACCTTGCTCTGAGAACATAAAGGCGTTTAACAAACACATTACAAGTGGCATCTACTTTACAATTCATTTGGAGGAATGAATGAGTGATTACAGTGTAAATTGCAGCTTGTGTGTATTGTGTGCAGGGCTCAGAGGGAGAGGAACAGCACCGGAATAAGACAACATCTCTACTGGAGAGTCAACACCACCACCTATTGCACTGCTTAGAGAAAACAACTGTGAGTATGGAGTTGTAGCATTTCATTCACAGTCGTAAACACGCCTGTTTTAGTTTGAGGGTAAGGTGTAGTTTTTGCACACTATAGAATAGTATATATATTTTGTGGCACAACAGAATAGTAAAAATTAATGACACATTTTCAAACCTTTCTCTGTAAACTATAGAAAACTTGACATGTGGCCCTCCTTGATTATTAACAATTATAGCTTATATATGTAAATATATAACACCAGTACAAAACACCTTGTGTATGTAGTATCTATACATGCATAAATTTCTAATATCACAGTTATTTGTAAAACAACTTTTAATAACAACATTTAATAAAAATATAAATATAGAAAGAAAATGCTGTACAGTGAGGATGTTTAGACAAATAATGGCATGAATAGATTTCAGATTTAGACATTTAATGCTTTTTTACATTCACATTTGTATAGAAATGTCTATAGATCAGTAAAGAGAGCCATTGTTCAAACCAAGGACATAATAATTGGAGAACTAATGCTAGCATTGTCATTCATGTTTAATGATGCGTGCAGCGCTAGAAGTATGTGATTTGGATGCTACAATCTTTAGTCATGGACACTCAGTTCTGGAAAGATTTATTTAGTTAATGCCACGTGACTAATTACTCTGAAGCAGTAAAGACAGCAAAAAATTGACAAGGCATAAATAATTCATATAGATTTCATCAGGACTCTTGGTTCATGTTATTACTGTAGGAAATGAAATAAATAAAAAATAATAATAAAGAAATAGTAAAATAATATTACACAGCATTATCAAGTGGTCATATTAGTGATCAGCTTCAATTTACAGTATGGGAGTGCTTTCATTAGAATCTATAGCACATACTTGCTATCATCATGTGGTGTAGATGTTTCACTGGGAGTGTATGAGAGCTACATGGGCGCTATTTACATAAAAAATTGTCTTTTAATTGCTGTATTTCTGCCCAGTTTAAAATGTGCAGAACTTTACAACAATGAAATGCTGCCAAAATTAAAACCATATATAAACCATATATAAATGTTTATATATAAACGTTATATTTTATTTGAATACACATCTTCTTTTAATGGCTGTCAGTGGAGAAACATGATTTTGGCTTGAATAATACTTACTAAAGCTCATACTAACCATCCAAAATCAAAATATAGTATGTAGTATATAGTCCCGCCCTCAAATCAACACACAGATTTTATTTCTATTGCTATTGCTTCTGGTGTTTACAAATGATGCTCATAACTGTTTTTTTCCCCTGAGGCCCATGAGTTTGTAGATGAGCAGATGTATGAGCAGAACTGTACAGAGAACGCTGTACAGAGTTTCCCATCCCGCAGCCCTTCACTGTCCAGCCATGAGGGTTTCACCAGCACGTGTTGTTCGCGGCGCTCCCGGAACAGTATCCCACTGCCCAATTCAAGCATGTCCACCACACACACGCATATGCAGTCGCAAGGCCTGCAAGAGCTCAGTGCTATTGACATTCAGTGTGTGGAGCAGCCCAGCCACGTTACAAGGTCAGTACTAAGCATGTCATTAGGTAGAAGGTCATTTTTATGTTCAGACACTAGAGGGCACTACAGGTTTAGGATGCTGTGAAAGGATGTGTCCCAATTCACACACAATCCCACCAATAGACAGATATTGATGGTGTATAGGCTGCTTTAGTCTGTTGCTGCGATATGACCAGGCAAGACTGTCCTATACACACATACAAGTGAACGGGGAAGCGTTAAATGCTAATTTCAATGGCGATTATAATGGTTTACACAAAGTACAAAAACACTATGTCTGAAGTTACCTAACAGCTTAATAGTTCGAGTTGGAAAATTAATAATTGTAATAAGAAATTGTGAAATATCCATTAATTGTGTCTGTTATTAAGAGTTTGGGAAGCAACAGCATAAAACAAAATAAAGTGTAAGTTGAGAATAAAACAGACATGTAGAGACATTGTATTTAAATTATTGAATGGAACACCTAATGTAATATAATTTAATGTACATACTATGTAAAAAATAAAGTTTATTTTTCCATTGTGGACATGGTTTTTTGCTCATAACTTACACTGTATGAGAAAAAATTAGTGATGTGTCAGCATAAATCAATAAATACAAGGTCAGAACCAGCACAGTGGTTTATTAATTCAAGATGAAGGAATTTTATAATATATAAAGTTTCAAGAGAGGAACCCATGATTAATTTAGCTAGATGCTAACTAAACTTCAACATGTGTATTCACATGCCACCATGTACTTTTTGTGTGTGGTACTATATGCATTTTGCCACAATTATCATCTGAAAATTGAGAAAATGCCTTCTTTTAAAGAAATTGACCTGTATGTTGGTATGTTTTCCACTGAAATACAATAGGATCATTTTGAAGAATTGTCACTACACTTTTTCAATAGACAGTTAATAGTGACAATGTTTATCAAGTTTTAATACTGATGAATAAACACCAATCCCCAGTTCAGTGTGCTATATATTTCTAAAGCCACACAAACAGCTTTGTGTGAGGAATGAACTGAAATGTAATTTATTATTCACTGATAGAAAATACACACCTTCCAGTGAGCTGTTATCTTAAGAAGAGTCAGTAAGCTGGAACCTGAGAATCAGATCAATCCAATTTGTGATCCGGTTTATCAGGTTTACATTTACATTTACATTTAGGCATTTGGCAGACACTTTTATCCAAAGCGGCATTATATTACACATTGATCACTATACATTGAGTATGTGCAATCCCTGGGATCGAACCCATGACCTTGGCGTTGTTAACGCCATGCTCTAACCACTGAGCTACAGGAAAGCTAAGTTTACAAACTGGACTGTTCTGATTCACATGAGTTCAACTCACAGACTCAAATGATCTGATTCTTCGATTGACAGCTCACTTGAGGGTGGGATTTTGTTGTTGTGTGGAGCATTTTGGGTTCCACAAAAATGTAAGGATCATGAGGCTGAATTACTAATGACAGGATATTTATTTTTGATTGAATTTTTTGAATCACTGAACGCTGATTTGTGCTAAACACTTTTTGCCAGTCGTTCCTGTCTTAATTTGAACCTGAGCGGGATGAGTGGACTGAACAGCAGAGGTCAACATATTACTACAGCAATCATCAGCCTGCCCTCAGCACCCCCAGTGACCTCCGATGGGGATGGACGCAGACCATACAACCCCCCTGCCACCATCAGCACCACCGCCAGCTCCAACATTGTCAAGGTGTCCGCCCTGTGACCCCTCCAGCTAAAGATGAACTTTAGCATGTTAGCATGTGGATGAACTGTTACAATAGAGGGCTCTGAGACAAACAGATCCACTGGACACTGTAGGGTAGAACCGTAGAAGCCAAAGGGGGTTGGGTGAATTATGCAAGAAGGCCAGTGTAGTTTCACAAGTTACTTTATAATGAGCCAATGAGAGAACAGAAGTGTCTCTGTATTGGCAATTCACTTCCAGGAGGTGACAGAGGTATATACACCAAAATGTTAGCACAGAGATTATGTGACTAGGAAAAAGTGTTACTGTGTAAAGTTACAATGATTGAACGTGATGTTGTGTTAAAACATTTCATTCCAGTTTGGTTGTGCGTCAGTTTTTGTAATAGGCACACAGCATGAGCGACAGTCGAAGTGATTGTGTGATTTTCACAAGTTCACAAGTGGAAATCTGTATTAGTGAGAAGTTCGATTGTGGCTATGTTTTAAAACCAAGTGAGCTGCCTAAGTGCTTTTTATGACATCATAGATGCGCACACAAAGGGCGTTTTTTTGGCAGCCTCGCACATATTCTTTGCTGGGAATGCATTCCCACAATGCGTTGCAACAAGCTCCATTAAAAAATATTAAAGATGGAGGACAAATCATGATGAATCAGATTGCTGTTTATAATTTCTTTGACACAGAAAAGTTTTGAATAAATAGCTCAATTTAATTACACATGGACTATTTTACCAGATATTTGTGTGTATTATGCATGTTTATGCTTTTTGAACTCTCACATCATTAGCTTGCAACATGCTAATGCCATCTATTTAAATAAATTGTGACTTTCATTTCTCATAAAGAGTGCAGTTTGTATTACACAAAGAGTCGGAACCTACATTTACAGTTAGAGCATTCTAAGTCTGCCATGCTGCCTAAAAGTAAATGCTTATGTAGGCAGTACACAACAAGGCAACTTACTAGGTTTTGGAACAAGCCCTTGTGTATGTTTGGAAAAAACTTTTGTGTTCCACAATCAGCCAAATGAACACTGTAGAAGCATGACAAATATTCGCCACAATATTTGCTCAAAATCATCAACTCAATGACTGTGTTTTTTGTATAGAGTATGTGGTGTAGCCTAATGCTTATTTCCCAGTCTGATTTCTATAATTTATCTTCTGCTTTCAGTTCTCTTTACATTTTTTCTTTCTTTCACACTGATTTTCAATTCCTTGTTCGATTTCTCGTGCTCAATATGGGAAAACTGATTTAAAAGGCTTGTTTATCTTCACATTTCCTTAGCACAGGCTCTCAATAGTTTTTTCTCTATTCAGTATGTTGATGTTGCAATTTTAACAGATCTTGCAGCTTATACAAACAGTAATACAATATAAAGCAGATATGAGATATGAGTTATCATTGGCTTTAGAGATATGAGTTATCATTTGCCTGTTAAATGTTACATTTGTTTATATCAGGTCATTGTCTATTTTAGTTTTCACATATTTCATATGAAAAGATTCTGCCAAATTACCATGAAATATGAAAATGACATTGATACAGGTGATAAACAATTATTTTTTAGGTTTTCTTACAGGTCACATGATGTAAATTAGTGATGCGCGCATTATAGGCACTTTATCCATGAACAGGGTACATTTTATGTCCATTACTGTACCATTAAAAAAACACAAACGTATTATTAAAGAAGTTAATTATGTTAGGCTGATCATTATCAAACAATAAACTGTCTTAGCATGAATTCTTATATACCTCAAAATGCCCTCCACCTAAATGTGGATTTTAATTGGTATCACCCTTTGACTTTATTAACTATATCCAAGCATAATTATACAGCAATGTCACTATATTGACATAATCTGTTAAAACGATCAGTTATTTAAATTACCTCGCGTCCTCTATTACAAAATAAAAGTCACCATCCAATAAATTATAACACCTTAGTGACTTAGTGATTAAAAATTTTGAAACACTTGACTAAAATGTTTCCCATGATCTCAAAAAAGCTGTTTGATCACATTTGTTAAAATTTAACAGTTAAATTATAAACTTTTAATTTATTTATAATTTTCTTTAGACACAACATAATTTGTAAAGTTATATTTGTGTTATTTTGTAGTTTTGATAAGTTTACTATTATTCTAAAATGTGAAAAAATATGAATAAAGAATGAGTGTTTCAAAACTCGAATGGTGGTGTATATACTGTACCAGTCAAAAGTTTAGGGTCACTTAACTCTTGACTAAAATGTTTCTCATGATATTTAAAACCTGAAGGTGTAAGCTTAAATGTAGGAAAACGTATTTGAAATAATAACTGTATTATAAAGAAAAAATCAGCCAATAAGAGGCCAGCATAAATAGGAACTTCAAGTCTGTTTAAAAAGCATCTGAGTGCGTTTACACTGCAAGACTTAATGCTCAGATAAGATCTTAAGTCCATATCAGATTTTTTGGCCCACCTGTTTACACTTACACGTCGTATCCATTTCATGTGTTTACTTTAATCTCCCAGACAAAAAGATTCCAGTCATTCACTAATATAAGCGCCATGATTGACCCTAGAGTTGCGGATGGACTTTTTTTAAATAATCTGTTCAAAAGTCAGCAAAAGTACACCAAACGGCATTTAGTTAAAGCGAAAGCAGTTTTTAAAATTCTGCCATCATAAAGATGGCTTTAATGTTTTTCACATTGTGACATGACAACTCCATATGTCCTTATAGCCTCCTTATATTTGGCTTTAATGCTCTTTATTTTGTGCTAGCATTGCAGCCATGTTCGGTACATGTGCGAAATTATGATGTTCAGCGCAATCCTTTGTAGAACAGTGACTTTATATCCAAGCTGAATCGGATATGTGTGTTTAGACACAGGTTTGGATGTCTGGATGCTGGATATGTATCCGATTTAAATCCACCTTTGGAAGTGGCCCAGAAAAAAATGATTTCTTGTGTTTACACACATGCAAAAAAATTCTGATCTGTGTGAGATGTGGGTAAAAAATCAGATTTTTTTTGTGCAGTGTAAACGCAGCCAATGTGACATCTCAAAAAGCTGGTTGATAAAATGCCAGAAATGCAAATTACAAGCAAAGGATGGCTACTGGAAAATGAATCTTCCAGAGTTACATTTATGTTATTCAACAGTTGTGATGAGTGTACTATTATTTTACAATGTGACCCTAACTTTTGGCCAGTATTGTATACATTTAAATTAGTAGCTAATTCAATTAATTTAGTCAATTTAATTTTGATGTTTGCTTAATGTTAAAGAGAAAATAACAGTCATACAAATCTAAACTGTTCAACAAATCTACAAATCTATAATTTAATATACAACAAATGCTGAAAAAACAGATTGTGTAATAGTTTTTTAAAGATTTAACGCCTCCTTTTACTAACCATTTATTGAAAAAAGTTGCGAAAATCATTTTGACAGTTATAAGGACTATTTTACCCTATCCATGGAAAGTGCTTATAGTTCTTTTGAGTGTGGCATGATGTCATCATCAAACAGGAAGTGGAAAGTGTAGTTGAGGCCATTGTGTGTGTTTATATTTCTTTGCAACAAATATAAACACTGTGTTTTAGTTTATAATTTCTAGTCTTGTTTGTTACATTTTGGGTCTGTATTACTGTTGCCTGTTAAATTGAAAATATTTTTGGATATCTGAATTTCTCTAGTTATCAATGCAGAAGGAAAACACGAAGAGAAAGTATGAAAATTGTGTTTGTAGGTCCTTTCCTCACCATAAATCAATTCTCATGGATCCTACTTTTTCTGTTTTTGGAGTCTGTTGTGTATATTATGTAAGTTGTTATTATGTAAGTTGCTCCTTATTTATGTCTTTGTCTTGTGATTTTTCGAAGCATCTGATAAAAGCTTCAAACTGCAACCAGAAATTAATGTGTATCCGATTGTTTTTACAACAAATGAAAGAGGCAGCAAGAAGTTTACTAACCAGAGGAACGCCAGAGGAAAAATACGTTGCTCAGAGGTTCCTTTTTTATATCTCAAGAGACTTAAAACATGATACGTTTCATTGAGGTATCACCTGATGCACTCATAAAATTAATTTAGGAGATATATCACCGAAATCAAAAACAATTAAAAGTTACAAAGTGTTACAACCACAAGTCAACAAGAAGAGCAGAATATAATGTCATTTAAAGATAGCGCTGACATACCACTCACCACTGGATTCTGCACCTTTTAAATATTCAGAATATATTTTTTAATTGGTTTTTACTTTACTGAAGTACCCTTTGACAAACTAAGATAATTGAAAATGTCAACAAATGTGACTGTCAGAGTTTCATATCATCAATGCAGTTGAAGGCACTGGGCATCTTTGCAGGGTGAGGAACAGACAAAGTTGAGTTGACTACTGTCTTTCTGCAATACATCTGTCCATGCTGCCACAGCAAAGTAATACTGCCATTGGCTGTTGGATTTAATGTCAAATATGGACATTATTGGTATTTCTGACATTATGGACCTAATGTCAAATATGAACAGTGAAATAAAACAGATTACACCCTCCATTTTAGAACTGTCCATGTAACTCAGTAATGCCTAACTAAAGGCATCAAGTTGAGAACCAGAAATTTTGAGCATCATCCCTACACAAACATACAAAGCGTAAGGAATATTTTCATGTGTTGAGAAAAAGATGGGTAGAATAGGTCTCCATTGAAGTCCACACACCTGCAGAGTTTAGCTTCAACCCTAATTAAGTACACCTAAACCAGCTAATCAAGAACTTTGGGACTGCTAGAAGCATCCAGGCAGGTGTGTTGGGGTAGGCTGAGATGTCTTCTAAAACTCAAGAGGAATTTTTCTCAGAAAACGTAAACAGCAGCAGAGTTCAGAAAGTCTCCATTGTTCTCATTGATCTCTTGTTTGATCTCTTCTAGGAGAAACAGCCGAGGTATAAGATCTCATTTGTGATCTCTCCTGTCAAACGTGTTTTTATGCACAGACATACAACATCACGGACAGACATTCAAAAAAGGTCTTTAATAAACAACTTGGGGGAAAAAAATTATATAAAACACTATAAAACACACTAACATAACCAATCATTAATAAAGAACTGAACCAAACCAAGAATACAATACAGTACACAAAGGTGAATGAGGAAACCCACACTAGACATGGGTGATATCAATCAGCAACCAAGAAAACTGAGGAGAGCACAATGGGTAACAGTAACACACAAATTCAATTCAATGTTATTTATATAGCACTTTTTACAATGTTACATTGCTTCAAAGCAGCTTTACATAAAAAAAAACAAAGAATAGTAATAAAACACATGTCTACAAATGTCTAACAGGTATTATTGCAAATATTATGTGTGGGATAGTACTAATACTATAGTAGGCCTATAGTATGTTTACGAACAAAGAGCTGACTGAACTAAAGCCACAAAATTGTTGAGCAAAATACATGCATTCCAGCTTACATAAATTATAATGTTAAGCAAAATACGTGAATTCCAGCTTACATAAGGAAGGTATATAATAGGCTACATCATGGGACAGTGCTATAAGGGATTTGCAATAGTACCATGAACTACACAACATGCAAAAGCAGCATACATACATACAAACATAAAAAACACATTAATTAAACATAAAATATATACAGTAAAATATTGGACATTTATAATTTAAAAAAACTTGTTTAAGTTAGACGTCAGAAGTCTCCCAGCAAGCAAGCCAACAGGGCAACAGTGGCAAGGAACAAAAATTCCAATGATGTATAGATGGAGAAAAAACCTTGGGAGAAGCCAGGCTTGACCAGGAGGGCCAGTTCTCCTCTGGCACATTAAAGCTGCAATTTGTAACTGTTTT